>CAUYLG010051179.1:0-25158 GCA_963573385.1 Cacajao melanocephalus | reverse complement strand
TCTCAATTTCTGTTTTTGCAAAAGATTTATGGCTCTGTCGACCTTGAGTGGGGACCCCGAGTGAGTCAAGCTGTGCTACATGTTCCCTTCTTTACTTTGTTTTTATATAACAATGTCACAATGTAGCTATTGATATCTGTTACTGCTTTTACTGTTCAGTTCTTATGCCATTGATTTCTGTTCTTATTGTTTAATGTTACAATGTAGTTTATGTCATCAAGGAAGAAGTAAAAGATATATAATCAGACTTATGCACACAATAAATTTGCTATTCTGGCATGCCATGCTGGCATTGCCTGAGTAGCCCTCCAGACCCCACTGTCTATCTGTGTTTTCTTCCGCGCACTCTCTCCTCCAGGTAGTGAACATCTCCGAGTTGGGGTGAGGTCTCCTGCAGGTCGGGAGCCCCCCGGCAGACGTGCCGGTCCCCTACAGCTGATCTTCAGTTTTCTCGCTTAAAGTAAAAATAGATTTCATGAAAACTAAATAACCTCCTAGACTTAAGACATCTATGAACCATGAACTCAGATTTTGAATTGTACAGAGTTCAATACTATGGACTATGATCTACCCATCTCCAAAAGCTTTGCTTTATCTATACATGCACATTCACAGACACTCTCATACCCCCCCACACACATAAAATATTAAATCAAGGCTTTGACATAAACCTTTGTTTAACAGTTAATTCCAGGTTTGATTTTATAGAATCCAGTCTTTCTCTGGTTATTAAAAGAATATTGTAGCTGAGGCAGGGTGTGGTGGCTTATGCCTATAATCTCAGCACTTTGGGAGGCCGAGGCAGGATTGTTTGAGCTCAGGAGCTCGAGACCAACCTGTACAACATAGCAAGACCTCATTTCTATGAGAAAGAAAAAAAAAATGAATACTGTAGTGGAAAAGTGAACAAAAGTAATTGTCATTCATTCTATAAAGTATCCATACATGTGTATTATGTTATTATTTATGTTTATGATATTTTCATGATGGACACAGAAATTCATTAACTCAACAGCAGTAAAAACTCAACTATATTAAGGGTCTAAAAATGAAGGATATTGGTCTAATTCACCTTTATGTCTTATTAGAGCTTAAAGCTTTCCCTTGCACATAGTAGATACTAAATAAATATTCACTGATCTTCAGAATTTTCTGATTCTATGATTATAATTATTTGAATGGAAGAGGTAAGTTAATACATGTTAAAACACTGCAGTCTGCTCAGTGCCTGATATATGCAAAACTCAACTTTTAATTAATCTATTTATTTGAACTAAGAAAACATGTTCAAAATATTTGTTTAAAAGGCCCAGCTTTTTATTTTTTTCTGGGATTATACATTGTATAAAAAAGTAATACATACAAACATATATGTATAAGAATGATCAACCCAAGGATTTATGATAGCAAAATATTTAATATGAACTGTTAAAAGCTGGGTTGGTTAAGGTAATTATAAGGCATCTACTAATATATGATGCATTTTTAAAGGGCAATAATATATACAGCTGTTATTGTTAAATAAAGTTAGAATAGAAATTGTGTAGTTGTCTGAAATGGATTTAACTTACCTATAAAAACATGATATAGTTTGCTAACATAATAAATTAAAATTTTACATATAGTAAAACATTTGCTAACTTGGCATCATATAATTATTATATTGTATTTAACAAAATTTACTTAATTAACATATTACATATTGTAATAAAGAGTTTCAACTGAAAATTATTTGTACCAATGACCTAATCAAAGAAATGAGTAAGTCAGGCTAAGCACAGTGGCTCACATGTAATCCAAGCACTTTGGGAGGCCAAGGAGGGTGGATTACTTGAGGTCAGGAGTTCAAGACCAGCCTGGCCAACATGGTAAAACCCTGCCTCTACTAAAAATACAAAAATTAGCCAGTCATGGTGGTCCATGTCTGTAATCCCAACTACTCAAAGGCTGGGGCAGGAGAATCACGTGAACCAGGGTGTCAGAGGTTGCAGTGATCTGAGATCACTTCACTGCAGTCCAGCATGGGCAACAGAGTGAGACTCAGAAAGAAAAGAAATGAGGAGAGGAGGGGAGGGGAGAAGAAAAAGAAGTGAACAAGGCAAATGGAGCAATTTTATCACTCAACCATTATTAAATCCTTGTAGAAATATAGATTAACATATATTAATTACCAAAGGATATTTCAACTGCATTTCTATGCCACCCATTCATTGTAAGATTCTTTAGTGCAGAAGGTAAAAAGTCAAATGCCTACCACAAATGCCAACTATTGCAAGGAGTGCTAAAGATTGAAACTAGCCATAACGCAAAAAAGAGGCCATAGGGACTAAGAAGGAATGTGGCAGATTGTAAAATACACCTTCCAGGTGTCCAAAGTGTACAGACCTGCTCAGCCTCCACTGACTATTGCCATGTCGAAATATAGGTTCTGCATTGTCAGATCATCAGCAAGAAATCCAGATTTTGTTGGTAGTCTCTCAGTGTTGAACAATGGCTATGCTACTAACTTTTGTCTTTATGGTTGTTACCCTGATGACTATCATTTTATGAGCTATGTCTGGGAGCTGCAGCTGAAAAAAAAAAAAAGGCCATTCCTTTCCTTGCCTTTAGTCTTCAAGGTGGCAGAATGTGCCATACAACATGAATCAGAATCCCAGGAGGAAACAGTACATTCAGGTCAGGACAGTTAAGGAGCATGAATTAACAAAGATGTGAATATAGGGTGTACAGGAACCACAAGGACTGATGCAATACTAGGAAGAGAAGAAGCACAAGAAGGGATGCAAAACAGGATCTGAAAACAAAGAACCCTCAATACAAGGTTGTTTTTGACCAAAGCAGGGACCTTCAATTGAAAACTTAATCATTCTCAAGTGACATTGGAGGGAAGGAGCCAGGTCCCCTCAATCTCTGGCCAGAGATGCCCATTAACAAAGTTCAAAGGAAAACCAGCCCTGCAGGAGGTCCACCGATGTGATCATACAGATCAGCACCATGGACAGAGAGCAGGGTGGAGAACGGCAAGCTAAGAGGGGATCTCTTGAACAAATTGTAAATGTTGTTGTTCAAGAAGTGTCAAAGCCAGGGTTTATCTTAACAGTACTTTGTAGCTTTCAGGTAGCCTGCTATTTCTCACTCCAAACAGGATATTTACAACCAAATACAACCATTTCACCAAAGTGTAACCAAAGATAAATTAATGTACGACTTTATACACCACAATGTAACAGGCTGTTAAACAGCATGATTGAATTAAAGGTCCTGAAAATGGCATAACTAATGGCACTGTCTTGAAAAAAAATAGTGCTAATGTGGAGGTTCATGAAATGTGTATGAACTGTATAACATATTCATGCCCTATTACTGAGAATTTCAAAGTGTCTTACTGCTCAAGATAATAGGCCTTGATTCAATTCAGTCTGATGTTGCATGAATTTCATGTGCTAATTAGTAAAGCATTTCTTAATGATTAAGGGGAAAAATCAGATAACATCTGATTGGAAACCCAACTGTCAGAGATAAAACATAGCTACAACCGAGGTTAGAATGAATGCCATTCATTTTGAATTCAGGTGTCTTAATTATGATAATTAATGATTGTATTCTCTCTATAAATGAATTCAACCAACATGATAAGCATATGGTAATTAACGTGCTTTTTTCAAGTAGGAAATTTAAACAAATGACATCAATAATAATCATGTTCCTTTTTTGCTTTTTAAGTTTGGTTTTATATCAAGGTCTGTTTTCCCCTTCAGTCATTTATGAGTTTTATATACTGTTACTACCTTAATAACAAGTCTACCTCTAAGAGTTGTTATCTGTTGACACTGAATTCCTGGCAAGAATGTAAATTATTTCCTATTTGTTAAAGTCATAGATAGTGAATCCTGCTCTGTAACAGTGCTATGAAAGTTTGTTAAAAACAGTATTGGATTTATCAGACTCCAGTGCCTAGAGTTAAAAATAAGTAACTGACCCAGTAGATATAGGTTAACATAGATAGCATTATA
The DNA here is from genome assembly GCA_963573385.1 of Cacajao melanocephalus. Classification (NCBI taxonomy): domain Eukaryota; kingdom Metazoa; phylum Chordata; class Mammalia; order Primates; family Pitheciidae; genus Cacajao; species Cacajao melanocephalus. Next base: position 21,145 of record CAUYLG010051179.1, on the reverse strand, counting down.
TAAGGATGATTACATAAAATTTGATAAGGTTATTAAAATTCTGAATATTCTGAGTGCAATCTAATCACATGAAATGGTTTTTAAAGGCTCACTTTATTATTGCGGGGTTGTTCCCACTGACACATATTGATTCAGACTTCATCACCTCTTGCCTGACTTGCTGCAAAAACTGTTCTACCTCCATTATCTTCCAACACCATTCCTACACACATTACCGAGTACATTTTTCTCACTTATTACTTCAGAATCATTGATGGCTCCCCAACATGAAGTGAATAAACTTCAGTTTAACTAACTTGATATTAGAGATCCTCCATGAAAAGATGCCAATCTTACTTTCCAACTTATATTCCACTTTTGTTCTCTTTGTTCCTAACTCTTCTGGCCATTTTGCTTGGTGCTTTGTAAAGCTTTTCCTCTTCTGCCACCATGAAAGTCTTTATTCTCTCATTTTCTTCTCCACAAGACTGTGAGATGCAAGAGTATAGGTATTCTTTCCTCTCCCCAATGTCAAGAACATGTTTTGGCATAAAACAGATATTTTCTCAAGGTATAGGTGATTGATTGATTCATTTTATTCACTAAGGATATTGTTTTAACAACAAAAGAGGAATATTTTTAAAAATATATTATTTCATTATTTCGAGATATTTACTAAAGATTCATCTTTTGATATTTAAAAGTGTCTGAAACTCATCCTCCATTGCTCTAGTGTGTCCTTGGAAAACTACCATTTCCCCTCTACTAAGAGATGGAAATTAATTGCTGTATAGTGGTAGGACAGGTGAAGTGATGAATGGTGGTAAAGAGATATGGCTCTCAAGTACCAAAACAAATTTATTTGTAGAGGCAAAGGGAAAGTCTAGCTCACAGACTTTATGAAAAAAAATCAAAACATTCCATTTTTGTTTGTATACTTTTGCTAAGAGGGAATTTTCCAATCTTAATTCTGAATGGCCCAAGAAGAGTTATAGAAAAATGGAAGGGGCCAGATGCAGTGGCTCATACTTGTAATCCCAGCACTTTGGGAGGCCAAGGCAGGCAGATCACCTGAGGTCAGGAATTCAAGACCAGCCTGACCAACATCAGGAAACCTCATCTGTACTAAAAATACAAAATTAGCCAGGCGTGGTGGTGCATGCCTGTAGTCCCAGCTACTCAGGATGCTGAGGCAGGAGAATTGCTTGAACCCACAAGGTGGAGGTTGCCATGAGCCGAGATTGTGCCATTGCACTGTAGCCTGGGCAACAAGAGTGAAACTCCGAGAAAAGAAAGAAGGAAAGAAGGAAAGGAAGGAAAGGAAGGAAGGAAGGAGGGAAGCAGGGAAGGAGGGAAGGAGGGAAGGAGGGAAGGAGGGAAGGAGAAAGAGATGGGGAGGGAGAGAGAGGGAGAGAGAGAGAGAGAGACAAGGGAATGATCAAAGAAATGGAAAGCCCCTACTCCAAAGCAGAGGACATGATGCTGTGACCCCATCTCCTAATGCTGAGCTAAAGTTTAAGTAACTGTATAAACAAATGGACACATCTCTCTGTTCAGGGCATAGATTCATTCTTCAACAGACCCTTTTGTTTATTATCTAAAGCCCCAAGTAGAAGAAAATGTTTCTGTTGATTTCAGTCAAATAGCCAACCAGGTGAATCCTAATAGACAGTAAAAGCCAAAGTTCCAGTATATTCTCTGAGTGAAAAAAAAATGGCCATGCACAGGGATTTGAGTGGCCATGAAGGTAACCTACAACAAACTGTTTTTATTTCATTTCCCCTTCTATTTCACAGTAAATGTTTTTATCATTAAGATGTGGTCATATGAAACCCACAGTGGTCTGCTACTTTAATTAGGCTGGCATAAGCCATTACTGAATCTATAATTCGTAAGTATTAATGATCAGTAACTGTATTTGCCTTTAGCATGTTTCACATGCCTTTACCATGGTCTTATACATGAAAACAATATTTTAAACTTTATATCTGAAATCCAATATATTGTTGATGGAGGGTAACAAAGAGTAACTGAGTTACAGAATACCACACTTACAACTTTTGGTACCAAAGGCTACACTGAGTCAATTCTGATTACTTTCCCTGTATGTCAGGATGAATTACACTGGTAGTAGGGGTAAGGTAGGGGGAGTAGGTGGGATTTCCCTTTTAAATGTCCAGCAAAGTACCTTTGTATTTTGTATTGTTTCCTTTTTGTTACCTCTGTCTTAATGAAATACAATTTAACCACAGAAATAATAAGTTCTTTGTTTTTGTTATAGTTTAAGTTTGGCATAGTTTTATTTTACATTACATTATCCATTAAATTAATCTTTAAGGTGATTGACACTTCTTTTACTTGTAAGACTTTCAGTCAAGTTATGCCCACAAAACAAACAAAAATATGCCACCAAATATATATTGGAATATATGTTTCCTATTATCGTTACTAAATTTTGGCAACATGGAAGCTGTGTCTGTGCACATTTGGAGTCCAGAGCATTTCAGCAAAGACACTGCCCATTCAGAAGCAAACAAAAATGCTTATTTATACTGAGGCCAAAGCTAACAGAGTTCAAAATCCATCCATGTTCTATAAGAAAACAAGGCATGCAATTCTCAGAGCATTTGAGACCAAGACTGCAGCATCCTTATCTTCACAGATTAATCCCAATAAGTTAATCATTGAATAGATTTCTTTCTTAAAAATGGATAGATTCATAAACCATACCATTTTTACAATTAAGATGCATTACTCCGATTTCTTTTTCTGAAAAGAAAATAAAAAATATGAAGAAAGACAAAATCAAAGTCCTAAAACAAAGGGATACATTATTGCTGTTTTCTTTATTTCCTATGAAGCAGCTTCTATCTACTGAAGTTGCTTTGCAAAGAGGAAAGTATGAGTTAAGGGCCAATAAATTGTGTGTTTTCCCAACTCAGTTCCTCTGCCTTTGCAATAGGAATTTCCCCTGATAGCTGAAGCCTTCTACAAGCCATAATTCTTGCCTTTCCACCCACGTACACTTTTACATAAAACAAGAAAGATGCCACCACTGCATGTACTTCAGAGCAGTCAAAATGTAGTACTGGGAAAGTTATTCGGTAGTTTCTAACATTACTTTCTCTCTTCTCTGAATTATATAGAAAGCATGTTCTGAACTGTCAGTCTATCATAACATGTGCCTCAGTCACTGCTCCGTGGAAGAGGTTGGCATTGCTTTGCATATTTCACTTCCTGATCATCGGTGTCTCCATATTCCTCATCCTCATCAGATTTCACAATGCATTTGAAATCTTGGGCCCTTTCTTGCCTGAAAAACGTCTTTAGGAAATGCTCTGGGGACACTAGCAAGAAGATCATTGTTTTCATATTCATTTCCTAGGAATTCCTTCCATCATGTGCTCAAGATGCTTCTAGCAATGCTAAATGCACAAGGTTGGAGTAAACTGGTTTGATGGACCCAACTGTAGCATAGCCCATTTGTGAAAGTGTAGATTTTCACCTCACTGGGCAAAAATACAATTTAAACATCTTAGAAGTGTGGTTTTCAGTAAAATCAGTACCAAATGGGGTGTGCAGAAATGTAGCTGAACCACTTGAATCCTTTTTTGTTGAAGAGTAACTTAAATGCCAAGCTTTAGGGAGATCACATTTTAACTATTCTCTCAATATGAGCTAGAATATGCAACAACTGCTGTATTATGGCAAATGATAAATATTAGCCTCCAAAGACATAAAAAACAGTCACAAGCCCAAGCAATGTTAATTCTGAGTTGAGTTCATCTCATCTTTTCCTGCATGTATTTTCTGCAGGTCTTGAATAATCATGGTAACGATAGTAGAAACTGCCAGCAAATACAGTAGTCCTTTCTTATCTGTAAGGGATAAGTTCCAAGACCTTCATTGGATGCCTGAACATTGGATACTATTGAATATATACTATGCACAAATTTATTATTTCTTCTTCTCAATTTCATACATAGAAGATTAGTTCTTACCATAGATCTTAGGAACTTCAGCATACAATATTTTCTTTCTTATTAAGTCAAGAACTTTCAACTTTTCACTTAAAAGAAGTACTTTATGGGTTTTTGTTTTTGTTTTTGAGATAGAGTTTCACTCTTGTTGCCCAGGCTGTAGTGCAGTGGCACAATCTGAACTCACTGCAGACTCTGCCTCCCTGATTCAAACAATTCTCCTGCCTCAGCCTCCCAAGTAGCTGGGATTACAGGTACCTGCCACAATGGCTAGCTAATTTTTTTATTTTTAGTAGAGATGGGGTTTCACCATGTTGGCCAGACTGGTCTCGAACTCCTGACCTCAGGTGATCCACCCCCTTCAGCCTCCCAAAGTGCTGGGATTATAGGTGTGAACCACCACGCCTAACTGCACTTCATGGTTTCTCTTTGGCATATCTAAATTGTCAGCATCACCACTCTTGTGCTTTGGGACAATTATTAAGTAAAATGAGGATTATCTGATCACATCACTGCAATCTCCTGACAGTTGATCTGATAGCAGAGACAGCTACCAAATGACCAATAGGCAGGGCGTGTCCACAGCATATGTACACTGAACACAGGGACTACTCCCATCCCAGGCAGGACAGAGCAGGGCAGAATGTGATTTAATCACATAACTCAGAATGGTACACAATTTAAAACTTATGAATTGTTTGTTTCTGGAATTTTTCATTCAGTATTTTCTGACTACAGTTGACCATGGGTAACTGAAACCACAGAAAGTGAAACCAAACATTATACAAAAACACCGTGTGTGCAGTTGTATTTAATGATCACAAAACCAAAGAGTTGCCAATATTACTCTAAGGCACACAAGAAGGAGGAGTGATGGGTGCAAGGTTCTTTGAACTGACTGCACCATGGACTACACCATGGTGACCCCCGTGACCCACACATACACCTCCAGATGGACTCCTGAAGCCAGAAAGTCTGAGTCAACCTTGTGACACTGGACCCTGTGGCCTGATTAACTGACCTTGTAACATTTTGCCATTGTTCCTGCCTCAAACATTCTGGCCTTAACTGATAAGTCAACTTTATAACACTGGACCTTGGACCTTGTGACACCACCCCTGGCAACACCACCCCTCCCCACTGCCTAGCTTGCAAAAACCACCCTGAACTGTAACTTCTGTAACTTTCCACTGCTGAACCCAAACCTATAAAACCAACTCCTATCCTACCACCCTCTGCTGACTTTCATTTTTGACTCAGCCTGTCCGCACCCCAGGTGAATAAACAGTCATGTTACTCACACAAAGTCTATTTAGGTGGTCTTTTCATTCAGAGCATGCCTAACATGTGGCTTCAAAATCCAGGATAGAAGTATTCCTTTGGAGATCAGCCCCTTGTCCCCGTTCTCCCTCTGAAGAGACCCACCTGTAACCTCAGCACATCAGACCAGCCCAACAACCCTCTTGCCACCTTCAGATCGGGTAAGCAGTCTCTCCTTCTCTCTCTTTCCCTCTCTTTCCCTCCCTCCCTCCCCCTCTCTCTCTCTCTCTCTCTCTCTCTAAATCTTTATCCTTCTAAGTAGAAGCAAAGGAGACACTCTTTATCTGTGTGCTTAAAAAACTCCAGTGCTGATCACAAACTCAGGAAGACAGTATTCCCTTGGTGTCTGGTCAATAGCGGGGATGACTGCCTTGACCAGTCACCCACGTTAAAGCCCAGGACTCAGTCAGGGTCCCCTACTTAAAACCCTGGTAGCTGCTCTCATTCTCCTTGTCTCTTCTTCTCTCCATAAAACTTATCTCCTTCACCAGGAGAAATATTCCTCCCTCTATTCCTCAGTCTTTGCCTGTAGCCTGCATCCTAAAAAATCTAAAACCTCTTCAACTGTCACCTGATCTGAAACCTAAACATCCAATTTTTTCTATAACACGGCCTGGCCTCAACACAAATGAGACAATGGTTCCAAACAGCCAGAAAATGGCACTTTCAATTTTTCTATTCTTCAAGACCTGCACAATTTTTGTCAACAAATGGGCAAATGGTCTGAGGTGTCTGACGTCCAGGCATTTTTTACACTCCAATCCTTCCCTAATCTCTGCTCTCAATGCAACCTATCCAAAATTTTCCTTCTCTCCCTTCCGTCTGCCCCTTCTGCTTCTGCCAGTGACTCCGAATCCTCTTTGTCCATCAACTCTTTTGACAATTCTCCTCCCCGCCTGTCCAATCCAGGCCCTAATCCAGGTCTTAACCCACGCCCCCCACAGCCTCCCTCCTCTTCCTCTGCCCACAATCCGCCTCCTTAAGCCCCTCCTGTCACCTCTCCACCTCATACCAGTCTGGCTTACAGTTTAGTCCTGTGGCTAACGTCTCTGCCCTGCCCAACAATTTCCCCTTTGAGAGGTGGCTAGAGCTAAAGGCATAGTTAGGGTGCACATTCTTTTCTCTTTATCCAGCCTTTCCCAAGTCGGCCAATGGTCAGGCTCCTTTTCATCAGATCCTCCTAAATATATACAAGAGTTCCAGTACTTAACCCAGTCCTATAATCACACCTGGAGTGACTCAAATGTCATCCTTACCTCTACTCTCACCCCTGAAGAATGCTTAATATGCATTTTATCACCCAGTCAGCTCTTGACATTTAAAAAGCTACAGAAATTGAAATCTGACCCTCAAACCCCACAACAGGAATTAATCGGCCTTGCCTTCAAGGTGTTCAATAATAGGGAAAAAAAAGCTGCCCGGTGGCAGCACATCTCAGAACTACAGATGCTTGCCTCTGCCATAAGACAAACCCTAGCCACACCACTGGCTCACAAAGACTTCAAAACGCCCAGACTGCAGCATCCAGCCACCCCTCCCGGACCTTGCTTCAAGTGCCAGACACCTGGCCACTGGGCCAAGGAATGTCCACAGCCCGGGATTCCTCCTAAACTCTGTCCTGTCTGTGCAGGCCCCCACTGGAAGTCAGGCTGTCCAACTCACATAGCTACTCCTCAGCTTGGCGGCTGAAAACTGATGCTGCCCAAACATCTCAGAGGCCCCCTGGATCACCATGGATGCTGAGCTTCAGGTAACTCTCGCAGTAGAGGGTAAGTCCATCCCCTTCTTAATCAACGTGGGGGCCTCCCACTCCACACTGTCTTCTTTTCAAAGACCCATCTCCTTGGCTTCCATAACTGTTGTGGGAATTAGGCGAGGCCTCCAGGCCTCTCAAAACTCCCCAAGTCGGGTGTCAATTAGGCCAGCACTCCTTTCCACATTCTTTCCTAATCATCCCCAGTTGTCCTTCCCCTGTCAGGCCGAGATATCCTAACAAAATTATCAGCCTCCTTAACTATTCCTGGGCTACAGCCACACCTCATTGCCACCCTCCTCCCAAAACCTGTACCTCCCTCAATAGCTCCCCTTATGTCCCCCTACCTTAACCCTGCGTTGTGGTACACTACCTCCCCATCCCTTGCTCACTCACCCCTTGCCATCCCCTTGAAACCTAACCACCCTTATCCTGCCTAGCACCAGTAACCCATCCCAGCACAAGCCTTAAAAAGCCTGTAGCCTGTTATTACTCACTTATTACAACATGCCTTTTAGTTCCCACTAATTCTTCCTACAACACCCCCATCCTACCCAACCAAAAACCGGACAAGTCCTACAGGTTAATCCAAAACCTTCACTTTATTTATTTATTTATTTTAATTTTTTTTATTGTACTTTAAATTCTGGGGTACATGAGCAGATTTGCAGGATTGTTGCATAGGTACACATATGCCATGGTGGTTTATTGTCTCCATCCCCCCGTTACCTATATCAGGCAACTTGTCCCAATGTTATCCCTCCCTAACCTCCCCATCTCCTGCTGTCCCTCCACTAGCCCACCACCCCCAACAGATCCCAGTGTGTGACGTTCCCCTCCCTGTGCCCATGTGTTCTCATTGTTCAACACCCACCTATGAGTGAGAACATGAGGTGTTTGGTTTTCTGTTCTTGTGTCAGTTTGCTAAGAATGATGGTTTCCAGATTCATCCATGTCCCTACAAAGGACATGAACTCATCCTTTTTTGTGGCTGCATAGTATTCCATGGTATGTATGTGCCACATTTTCCCTGTCCAGTCTATCATCGATGGGTGTTTGGGTTGGTTCCAAGTCTTTGCTATTGTAAACAGTGCTGCAATGAACATTTGTGTGCATATGTCTTTAATAGAATGATTTACAATCCTTTGGGTATACACCCAGCAATGGGATTGTAACCTGATCTTTAAATATTACCTAGTCATTGAATGTGACTATGTAACAAGCACTAGAATTAGTACTTTATATTTATATCATTTAATATTTAAAGTAGGTAAGACCATTCCCATTGTACAGATGAGGAAACTGAAAATAGAGGAACTGTACAAAGTCATCATTGTTTTTTGGAAAATGACAGAACACAGATTAGAGTACAGCTCTTTATGACACCAGAAGCCATACTCTTAACTGCTGCTTAATACAGCCTTGCCATATGGAGCTTTCATGGTCTAGATCCAGTGAGTTTTTCAGCATCTCTTTATGCAAACTTCACTCCTCTCCTTAGGGGGGTCACACAGTCTATTCTTCACTACGTTGATGTAATAAGTTACCTTTCTGGAGCTCCTTTGCTCCTTCTTCACTTGGTAATCCTCTCCTACTCCTTAAACACTCAGTCCAGATATTTATCTTAGAATCTGAAACTCTTTACAAAAAAGTAACTAACTACTTAACCAAATGATTTTCTTCTCTATTTCTCAAAGTATGAGTTAAATTATGGCTGGTATCATGTCTAGCATGCCTGAATAAATATATAGTAGATTCAAAATTTTTATATTGATTAACATAATAATAACACTAATAGATATTCTGACCATATTACTTAAATTAAAATTTTGTAAAGAGTTTACAGCTGAAAACAATATGTTTTAAGAGTTAGCATTTGTAAAATAACAGTTATCTGGACCAGAGTGCTGGGGAAGGGGGGACAAGCCCCCGATTCTCCAGTCAGTTCCACTTCCTGGGTGAGGCAGCACCCCACCCTGCCATGGTTTGCCCTCCTTGGGCTACACCCACTGTCCAACCAGTCCCATTGAAGTGAATCTGGTATCTCAGTTGGAAATACAGAGATCACTCGCTTTCTGCGTCTCTCTCACTGGGAGCTGCTCTCCGGAGCCATTCCTATTTCACCTTCCTGACAGAATCCCCCCTTTATTAATCAGATAGTGCTCCCCAAACATCCTGTAATGCCAAACCTCTATACTCTCCCCAACTTCTCTGAAACTCACCCAAATTCCTGAGGAAACTTAAATGCCCTGCTCCTGTCTATCTTGCCGCTTCGCTCTCTTCCTCCACTCTGTTTGCCAAGACATTTCCTGGTTCCAACCCTCAGCTGCCACCTTAACTCTCTTCTAAAGTGAATAATCTTTTCCAAGGTACCCTATGTAATTTGTCCCCCAATAAAGTACAACTGTTTACTTTCCTCCCCATTCTTTGTCTACCTATTCCTCCTGCTCCCTTGGCTGCCCCACATAATTTCACCTCTCCTTCCTATTATTTCCAAATACCTCTACAAAACCCTTAACCCATTCTTTGCTAAACCAATCCAACCCAACCCTAACAAAAGGTTGCTGGCTTTACATCTGTCTATCAGCTACAACTTATACTGCCACTCTCATCCCTGCAAAAGCTTAGGTTCTTACTCACCTAACTTATCACCCTCGCTATGAAGAAAAAAGCCCCTTTCAACTCTTAAATATGCAGTCATACCTCACTAACATAACCAAACATACCCTAACAGGACTCGCAGTATAGCTTCTGCATGCCTACATTTCCAACCTCACTCCATATACAGGTAATAACAAAACCATACACGGTTCTGTAACCACAAATAATGTTTTAACTTTTCAGGCCCCTTTATGCTTCCAACGCAATCTATCCTCCGGCCTAACTCTTGGCCACCTACTACCTCATTAATGCAACTTTACCTTACGACACCAAGCCCCAACCAACTATCAAAACTTTCTAGTCACCCAAACCACTTCATTTAGCTGACTTGTCCACTTTACAGGACCCCCAAAAGTCAGCACCACCTCTTTGCTTAACAATCAGGGTTTTGTATTGGCAGACATACACCTTGCATGACTATTCACCCCTGAACCCATTGTAATACAGCTCCCACTTCTCTTAAACTCACCTGTGTCCCCGAAGAGGAATCATCTTTTTCCTAACACTACTATTTGCAAAAAGCCTTTACACAGTTGCCCCCACTACTTAAACCACACCTCAGAAAGTCTCTGTTTCTATTATTTTCTAACTGTGCTCAAATTCACTGTACTCATTTACTTTTACATGCCCTGTTTTTGTTTAAGTTGCCAGTTTCCACTTTTCCTCCAGGCAATTACAGCTGATATTTCATGGTTTTACCCTCAGGCTGTCACCCTTAATTCCCTCTTAGAGTGGATAGATGGTCTTCAGTGGCAGGGAACTCTCCAATTCTTCCACGCCAATGAAGTCCTCTTCTTTTCTTTTATACTGACTCTTAACCTCGCTCCCGTTCTCCTGCTACCCTCTACCCCTAACTAATTACCTCCAACATACCATCAACCTAACCTACTCTCTCCTATTTTAAACCCTTCCTTAGCCAGCAAGTGTTGGCTATGCATATTCCTCTCCTCTTCCTCCTACACAGCCATCCCTGCCCTATCAGCAGACTGGGCAAACTCTCCCGTCTCTATACCTCCGGACCCTGTCTCTCACTCTGTCCTTGGCTGCCCTCCCCTTGTTCATCTGACTCTCATCCAGACCCCTCTTCCTGCCTGCTCATACCTAACCCTGTTAATGAAAGTAAATGGTTACACATAGATACCAAATACTTTCTCATACACCATGAAGACAAGACCTCTCCTTCCACACGATTACCCTATCGAACCCCACTATAACCTTTAACAGCCACGATGCTTACTGGTTCCCTTGGTATCTGGGTACAAGACCCCAATCCCCCCCAGACACTTTCTCATCTCTTCAGTCTACATTTCCAGTTCTGCCTCAGCCAAGGACTCTTGACCCTCTGTGGCCCTTCCACCTACCTCTACCTTCTTACTAAGGTACCTGTACTTTAATTTTACCTTCCACCTACCTCTGTCTTCCTACCAAGGCACCTTTACCTTAACTGGACAGGCACCTGTACCTTAATATTCCTTCCTCTCAAAATCCAGTTTGCCAATGGAAATGAATCCCTCCCTGTCCCCCTTGTAACTCCTACACAACAAAAAAAGTCATTCCATTAATCCCCTTGTTTGTAGGATTAGGGGTCTCCACTGCTGCAATTGCAACAGGTATAGCAGGCCTTACTACTTCCATCACCACATTTCTCAGCCCTCTAATAATTTCTCTGCCAGCATTACAGACATAACTCAAACACTATCTGTCTTTCAAGCCCAAGTCAATTCCTTAGCAGCAGTTGTCCTGCAAAATTGCCGAGGCCTCGATCTACTAACTGCTGAAAAAGGAAGACTCTGCCTATTCCTAAATGAAGAATGCTGCTTTTATCTAAACCAATCTGGCCTTGTATATGACACCATCAAAACTCTTAAAGACAGGGCCCAAAACTTGCTAATCAGGCAAATAATTATTCTGGACTTAGCTGGCCATTCTCTAACTGGGTATCATGGCTCCTTCCATTAGTAGGCCCCTTATACCCATTCTTCTCTTTCTCTTATTCAGACCTTGCCTTTTCCAACTAATCTCTCAATTCCTACAAAATTGTATCCAAGTTATAACCAATCAATACGACAAATGCTTCTTTTAACAACCCCACAATATCAACCTTTGCCCCCAAATCTCTCAACAGTCTAAATTCTTTCCCATTTTTAGGTTTCCATGCCACCTCCAATGCCACTCAAAGAAACCCTGAGAAACATTGCCCATCATCCCTCTGTACTGCCCCCAAAATTTCACTGCCCCCCCTACTGTTTCTAGTTTTTACTTTTTCCTTTATATTATTAATATAAAAAAAAGGCAGGAATGCGAGGGTCTTTGAAGTGACTGCACTGTGGGCTATGCCATGGTGACCCCTATGACCCACATGTACACCTCCAGATGAACTCCCAGAGGGAGAAAGTCTGAGTCAGCCTTGTGACACTGGACCCTGCGGTCTGATTAACTGACGTTGCAACATTTTGCCATTGTTCCTGCCTCAACTATTCTGCCTCAACTGATAAGCCAACTTTGTAACCCTGGATCTTGGACCTTGTGACACTCCCCGCAACACCCCCTGACACCCAGCTCACAAAAACCACCCTGAACTGTAACTTCTGTAACTTTCCTCTGCCAAATCCAAACCTATAAAACCAACTCCTATCCCACTCCACTCCGCTGACTCTCTTTTTGGAATCAGCCTGCCTGCACCTGGGTGAATAAATAGCCATATTGCTCACACAAAGCCTGTTTAGGTGGTCTCTTCATTCAGAGCACACCTAACAACAGTCATTGTTCAAAGTCTGAAGACTTCATGAGCATGGCATTGGTTTGAAGAAGTACATATTTTCAGTTTTATGTGAGATAGTCATCAAGTATTAAGAGGAAGTGTTACCATGTAGAAATGTTGCCAGTTGTAGAGTGTATCTGTTCCAATCATGTATGCCAGAACTGGGTAAACAGCCACTGTATGGGTTTCTAGAACTATTGAGCCCACTATGAGATAGACCTGAACTAAAACTCCATTGATGACCTGACAACCATTAGCCCCAACTCTAACCAATGGGCCACAGTGATGTTTTGGATCTCTTGGAAATAGTATTACCCACTAGTTCCTGAAGAATATGATTGATTTCTTTTTCCCAGTGTCTGATATGAAGCCTCAAGTCTTTTTGTGGAAGGCTGGAAGTAATAGCAGTATAAATTTTTGTTGATGTAATAGGCTTCTTCCTGCAAAGGACTCAGCCTCTCCTTCATTCAAAGGATTCTAGGTCTATAAACTGGTTCAAGTCTGGGAACTGACTGAAGGGCCATGACACTGTCTTGGTAATTCAGATTAGACTTTAGTTTATTTGACCTAAAATTCTGCCTATAGAGATCAAGAGAGAATTTAGTAGAATGCCCATCTATGTCTCTTCTAGGGATGCAATGACAAACTAGCCATTGCCATAGGTCTCAGCAAGTCGGACTGTTCTGATTACTGCTTGGACTGTGCTGTGCATTATGGTAGTCATGCTCACCTTGTCTTTGGTGATTAAGTGCTGATACCTGGCCCCTGACACTAATTGTCTGCCTTGCATTTAAGGATCCTTGTTTGGTGGTGGCAGCTCCCACTGTAATTTCTGACCTACAGTGCTCTTCAGTGATGCTGGGGGTCCCCTCACAAATTTATTTCTCACAATCATGGTGAAAGGTGTGTCCTCTGGACACTCACAGGGTGGGTGAGCAGGTCTTACAAGATAAATCGTCTCTTAACATTGCAATCACCCTAAACCTTTGGACACCTCCCTCCAGTATATGAAGGCAGCTCGAGAATTTCAACTTCATTTTATGTAGGCTACCTTTTGGGCCATGTTTCGGCCAAACAATCAAACAAATCATGAGAGCACTTTCTTACCCTTTGACCTACAAGATGTAGTCCAGAAACTCTGCTTAGTGGGCCTATATGAATAAATTCATCTTGAGCCAACTGTATGTTCCTTACACCATTATTCTACCCTTTTAAAATTCATTTCTACTTATACTTTTCAGATTTCTGCCTGAAAAGAAGTTTGTATGTGCTTAATGTATATGTGTTTGTTGGCCAGTTAAGATATGAAATACCTCAATAGCCTTTATTTTTTCTTTTCATTCTTCTTTTTCTAGTGACAGTTCTTAAAATTTTCTCTTCTTAAGTTCACTCAAGATTAAAATACTGACTGAGACAATTTACATTTCATAGGTTTAGTATGTTTTAAACACCTGTCTGTGTGTGTGTGTGTGTGTGTGTGTGTGTGTGTTGTGTGCAGGGGGTTTAGGTCACTGTATTAGTCAAGATTCCCTAGAGGAACAGAACTCATAGGATGCATATGGATATAGATATAGATATAGATGATATAGATATAGATATCTCCAATTTGGGGTCTAGGCCATCTGCAAGCTGAGGAGCAAGGGAGCCAATCTGAGTCCCAAAGCTGGAGAACTTGGAGTCCAATGTTCAAAGGCAGGAAGCATCCAGCCCCAGAGAAAGAAGTAGTCTGGGAGGCTAAGCCAGTCTAGTCTTTTCACATTCTTCTACCTGTTTTTATTCTGGCTGCACTGACAGCTGATTAGATTGTGTCCACCCAGACTGAGGGTGGGTCTGCCTTTCCCAGTCCACTGACTCAAATGTTAAACTCCTTTGGCAACACCTCACAAACACACCTAGGCATAATACTTTGCGTCCTTCCATCCAATCAAGTCAACACTCAGTATTAACCATCACAGTCACCTTTATTGAGGGCACAGATCTTGTCCTTTTCCTCTCTTTTGTTTCATGAACTTTTGATAGAACTTTCTTTTTTTTTAATTGCTTAAGATAACAGGCTAATTCAAAAAAATAAAAAGTGAAACTAGCTAATAACAAATGAAAAGCTGAAGTAATTCTCAGCTTTACAAACAACCATGTAAATGCCGAAGAGTAAATATGGATACCACTTTCCTTTCAAATTATACACACATACACACAGAACAACTACAACAGTAACGGCAAAGGGAGAACTCATACACCACTGGTTGAAATATAATGTAATACAACATTTCCAGCAGAAATGTGGCCCATTTGTCATTTTATTTTGATTATATTTCTATAAATATTAAAGCAATGATAATATTTATAGATCTATAGATAATGTCCAAAAATAGGGGAAAAGTAAAATAAATCAGCAAATGCATGTAGCACAATACAATGCTGCAAATGTAAGCTCCATTTTAAAGTTTACACAGTGTAAGGATGTACACAAATGATGTTTATGCACAAAATTGGGATCATATAGTGCATGAAGTTTTATAAAGAAAATATATTTATTTGCATGAACAAAACTGGATATCAATATACAAACCACCATTGCTTCAAGAGATTGGAAATATTAGTAAGTTTTTTTTAAAGTCCACAATTTTTCATCTTAATGTTTTGCAATGAGCTCATAATGAAAATAAAGAAAAATAAACGTGCCTAGATTGAAAACCTCTATCATTTCTCCTGAGTTTCAAAATTTTCATCTTAAGATCTCCCTTTGAAGTTTTCAATTCATCTGCATTAGATACACAGACTCTCCATGTTCTAGCCTAGGTTTTTCCAAAAAGAAAATGCAAGCAAACGTTTTCATGCAGGTAGTTTAATTTTGGAAATTATCCCAAGAATAGGATTCAGGGTATCAAAAGAGGAGAATGGGATAGAGGAAAAACAAACCCAAAAGTATGATCTGGTCACCAATGTGAACAGCTGGGACTTATACACCAGCACTTATTCAGGAGCTGCCCCATCAAGTATTCACTTTCTCCTATTTCCAGGTTTGCATATTTAACAGAATTACTGTGTATAGCTGTTTGCTACAGCAACATCCACAGTGACAAAGGCAGGCCAAGTTAATGCAGAGTATAGTGTAAGATTCTTTCTGAGGCTCCTCCTCATTGATTGCTATTACAAGCTATGTGAACTTAAGCCCATTTAATTATTTCTGTGTTTTAGATTTAAAAATTATTATCAGGAGGTTATTTTACATACTTTGTATTTGTGAGTTCTTATAAAGATAAACGTTTATTAAATTTTATGAAAGAACTATATCATGCTTTAGAAGCATTTTCCTTATGTGGTTAATTTGCATATTCTTCATGATGACATGATAATTATTAAAAATGTTCTTGTAGTTAAACATAGTTACTGCTACATCTTGGCAAAGAATAAGTCAGCCCCTATTAGAAAAGTTCGGTAGGGCACCAAGATCAAAGGACACTTAAATATAGCAGTGAGAGAGAAAGAGAACATATTCACTGACCAATTTAACCAGAGAAGCCCTTCAATTTATGTCAAGCAGATGCCACAAACAGATGTTCATAAAAACAATCAATGTTTTATCACAATGCAAAAAAAATTCAGAAGGGTTCCCTTTTCTCTACATCCTCACTAGCATTTGTTGTTGCCTGTCTTTTGGATATAAGCCATTTTAACTGGAGTGAGATGATATCTCATTATAGTTTTGATTTGCATTTCTCTAGTGATCAGTGATATTGAGCACCTTTTCATATGCCTGTTTGTTTGGCATTTGTATGTCTTCCTTTGAAAAATAAGCCAGGCACAGAAAGGCAAACATTGCATGTTCTCACCTATCATGGGATCTAAAAATCAAAACAATTGAACTCATGGGCATAGAGAGTAAAAGGATGGCTACCAGAGGCTGGGAAGGGTAGTAGCAGGGGTGGAGGAGAGGTGGGAATGGTTAACGCATACAAAAATGATAGAAAGAATGAATAAGACCTACTATTTGCTAACACAACAGGCTGACTATAGTCAATAATAACTTGACTGTACATTTGAAAATAATTGAAAGAGTATACATGGATTGTTTGCAACACAATAGATAAATGCTTGAGGGGATTCTTCATGATGTGCTTATTTCACATTGTATGCCTATATCAAAACATCTCATGTATCCCATAAATATATACACCACGTATGAACCCACAAAAATAAAAAATAAACTCAGAAGGGGCAAATGTCATTCACATATAAATGCAGTTTGTACACTTATACAAAAAAGTAGAACATGACTCAAGAGTTACTTTTCTGGTAGCTTGTTCTAAGGAAATAATACAAAGTAAAACTTCATATGTAACACTGTTGAGTTGGCAACAGCCTGTAAGTTCAAGGAGAGGGGAATGAACAATTAAATCATTTTTCCACTTGATAAAAATTTAAACAAACATTACAATTATGGCTTCCTAAATAATATTATCATAAAAACTGTGTTATTTGCTTAAATAAAAAACTATAAAAGGTATATAGAATACAATTTCTTTTGTTTTTTTCTTTTCAGGATTGTAGGCATGAGACACCATGCCTGGCCAAGGACACTATTTCAAATATCCATACATGATTCTTGTGTAAGGGGAAATTATAAGAAAGAGTAACGGAAATCAACAAATGAAGGTGGAGAATTAAAAGTATTTTTTTTAGTTTTTGTTTTAATAATTTAATATTTTAAATTTGTATTCACAGGCATTATAACACATTTGTTACGAACACAGGATGTAAAATCAACTGCCTGAATTAGAACTCTGATTTTACTCCATTTACTACATGTGTAAACTTGAGCAAATCACTTCATTTCTCTAAGCTTCCATTAGTTCTTCTGTAAGGGAAGAATTATAAAGACTACTTTGTACATGAGGTGGTAAGAACATCAAATGAGTTACTGTATGCTAAGTGTTTGGCACAGTGCCTAACCCATAATAAATGTTCAGTGAACATCATCTATTTTTATTATGTTGAAAGATGAATTCAGCATAATTACTTTCATGAAGACCTATGTCAACCATAAAAATTATGGTGATAATTTCCAAAGACTATGGCATCACAGATTTCTCTTTTTTAAATTAAACTAGAATAAAAATGTGCATATGCTGGTAAAAGCAAACAGTGAATACCCTTTGTTAATGACTGGAATTAATGAAAATATGAAGATTTTAGCTATAAGAGATATACAATGTTAATATTTGAGATGATTCAAACTTTCTTAATCTGAGTACAAATTTGCAAATTTGTGCTGCAAATATTCTTGACTATGAATTTTGAACTGATAAGTCAAAAGCCTTATGTGTGGCTATTTGGCTTAGTTGTTTCAGCTCATGAGTGCTATGACTCTTTAATAGGCACATGTGGCAAGACAAAGTAGTACAAGAGCTTTGCTTGCAGGGGTATGAGCTACTTTAAGTTGTATTTATTGTATTTTATTTTTCTAGCCAGAATGCATGCCAGTCATAGACAGCAGAACCAACAGGCAGGATCTCACAGACTCCAAATGCAGAGGTGAGCAATTTGCTTCTTCTGAGTTGCTTACACATGGCTTCTCATCTGACTCAGTTTCCCTATCACTTTGTCCTGAAGCTGATTGAAAATAAAAAGATAGGAGTTGAGAGGCTGAAAGCATGAGATCTGAATGCTGCTAAATGATTCTCCAAAGCACATGTGCTAAACTCTCTTTGGTGGTAGGTAGCATACTGATGCTCACTGTTTCTGCTCTCATTATGAGTTCAATGCAAAGCAAAGGGCTTTTTCTTTAAGTTCAGGAAAGCATGTGCAGGTTTGTTACATAGGTAAATGTGTGTCACGGGTGTTTGTTGTACAGATTGTTTCATCATCTCGGTATTAAGCTTAGTTCCCATTAGTCATTTCTCCTAATCATACCCCAACCATCCACCATTCAACAGGCACCAGTGTGTGTTATCACCTCTATGTGTCCTTATGTTCTCATCATTTAGCTCGCACTTATAAGTGAGAACATGCAGTATTTGTTTTTTGTTCATGTGTTAGTGTGCTAAGGATAATGGCCTCCAACTTCATGCATGTCCCTGCAAAGGACATGATCTTATCCTTTTTTATAGCTGCATAGTGTGCCATGGTGTATAGGTACCACATTTTCTTTATCTAGTCTATCATTGATGGCCATTTAGGTTGATTCCATGTCTTTGCTATTGTGAATAGTGCTGCAATGAACCTACGCATGAATGTGTCTTCATAATAGAAAAAAATTATATTCCTTTGAGTATATACCCAGCAGTGGAGTTGCTGGGTTGAATGGTATTTCTGTCTTTAGGACTTTGAAGAATTACCACACTGTCTTTGACAATCATTGAAGTAATTTACACTCCTACCAACAGTATATAAGCATTCCTATTCTCTGCAACCTCGCCAGCATCTGTTATTTTCTGACTTTTTAACAGTGGCCTTTCTGACTGTTGTAACATAGTATCTCGTTGTGGTTTTGATTTACATTTCTCTAATGTTCAGTGATGGTGAGTTTTTTTTTCATATGATTGTTGGCCACATGTATGTCTTCTGCAAAAGGGCAGAAAAATCTAAGGCATGGAAACTTCCCTTTTACTTCTCAGTTTGTTGTTGACTCAATTTTGTTCTAATTCACCCTAAATCGTTCATCCTCATTCTACTGAATAACAAAAAAGACATGAGTTTTCCTCAGAAAATCCACATGAAGAACAAACAAAAGTATGAAAAGCAAAGGCTCTGAAATACCTAAATTGGTTCATCACTAAATTAAGCACTTACCAATTCTGAGAGTTTGTCAAGTTTATCAAATCTCCCTTAGCTTCAGTTTGAGCATCTATGAAATGGTAAATCATGTCTACTAAGGTATTGCTGTGTGTATTAAATGAAATAATACTTGTAGTACAAACTGGCATGCCTATTATTTAACTAAATTTATGCTCTTCATTTATATTATCATTATTTGTGCTCATGAGTGTTGAAAGAGCATAAACAATTTCATGCAGCTCAGACAAAAAAAATCCATTAGATAACATAAAAATAGGCAAAAGTCACAAAATCTCTACCCTGATGATGTTAGGATAAGGGAAAATGTAGAATGAAACAACCTTGCTAGAAAGCATTACCTTTATATAAAACCCTAGATAGAAACAGTCCACCTACAAAAGAATTGTTCCATTTATTACGAAAACAAGATAAATGCTACTGAAACAACTTAGGAAATGCCTCCCAAATTTGCTATCTCATTAGTGTATTTATTTCACAATTTCTTGAGTGTCTAATATGTGTCCAGCACTGTGCTGGATCATCAATATACAATGGAGAACACAGCAGACTTAATTAGTGCCCCCATACAGCTTACATTCCAATGGGGCTAGCCCGATTACACCACCATGGTTCAGCAACATTACGTTTATATGTTTAGTTAACTTCATTGTTCTATATAATATACTTTCCTCCATAGAAGGCCTAATTTTATCTCCTTTCAAGTTTGCTCACACCAATTCTAAAACAAGAACAGAGGTTTTTTCACATTATGAATATCCTTTAAATTTTTGACTATTGTCTATCATGAAGAAAAGCAATCACATTTGTATTTTGGAGGATAGTTCTCAGGAAAAAAAAAAACAAAAAACAGAAGTTTGGATATAGGAAAAGTTATATTAAAAGAATGAGGCTTTCAAGAAAGTTCAATATATTCCAAAGTTGTGCTTTAAATGATATGAATTTGTCCTTCCCTTTTCTGGTGAGCCTCTGTCCCCAGAAATTTGGTTTCATATTTTATAGGGTTGTTTCTTAATGATTTGGTGTCACACGGTACTCCTATCTGTTCTAACATCAAGAAAACTCAGCTCTCCTTCAACCATGTATCTGATGAGCAACTGGTCATAGCTAAAGCTCCACTCCCTTGAACCTGTATTGCTATCACCAGTGTGTGGTGATTTTAAGTTTTATGTGATAATGCAGCTATGATAGATGACTTATCTTGCCCTTTCTGCATATGCATGCATACATATGTGTACCTACATGTCAGGAGCAGTTTAAGTCAATATTAGAACATATTTCTCTCAGTTGCTGATTTGGTAACTATAGTTGTAAACCACAGCATATTAAGTGTGGAATGTTTCCAACTATGATGTACCAATTTGGGAAAGCACTTAGCAACCATATAATTCAATCTTCTATCCCAAACACATGGAAGCAACACTTTTAATTAGGAATTAGGATGTAATGAGAGAGCTGCATGTAGAGTCAAGTCTTATAAAGAGACCTCAGAAGAAATATGCTTGCCTTCTATGCAACAAAACTCAGATATGCAAAACTAAGGTTTATTTAATTGGCAAATTTGATGACCTTAAAATTAACACTATGCAAAAAACTATGATTGCAAACAATATTGCCTTAATGTTTTGTACTTTTTAAAAAAAAAATTCTTGTACTATACTGAAATAAGTGTATTCTATTTTTAATTAGTGATTTTATTTTTATTTTTTTTTTGAAAGAAAGAAAAAGAGAGGAAAGAAAGTGAGAGTAAAAGAAAGAAAAAAAAAGAATGTAAGAGAGAAAGAAAGAAGAAGAGAAAGAGGGAGAGAGAACGGGATTCTTGTTCTATTGCCCAGGCTAGAATGCAGTCTAAAAATGGGTATTAAAAACCTCTTTTATGCCAATAATTGTGCTTAA
>CAUYLG010051178.1:0-64330 GCA_963573385.1 Cacajao melanocephalus | reverse complement strand
TTTATCCACCTGTCGTCTTTGTAATTGCCGACTTTCAGATTGGGTCTGAGTGGACGTCCGGCTTGTTGGTGATGAAGTTTTTTCTGTTTCTTAGTTTTCCTTTGGCGGACGCCCCTTCCCCACAGAGCTTGGCCTTCCCGGGTTCAGCCGTGCTTACTGTGAAACTCTCAGTCCTCAGCACTTCCAATTGCTGTTCTCCTTGTGGGGATGGGACCATCCGAGCCCGACTCAAATGGCCCCCAGTCGCGTATACTCCACACTGAGAAGCGCTGCGCCGTGCTGGGGCGCCGGCAAAACAGCCGCGCTGGCCAAAAGAGTCGCGCTGGCAACCCGTGTGGCTCCTCCGCCGGGAATCTCCCAGTTTGTGGGCCACAGAAATTCGTCTGAAATTGCGGCGGCCACTCGCTCTCTGTGCTTTCACTGGGAGCTACAATCCTGAGTTGTTGTTAATCGTCCATCTTGGATCTCTCCCCTCCACCGTGAAGAAATTTAATTGATCATTCATTAGTAATGTGCTTACCCATTGATGTGCCAAAAAACAGAAAACCATGTTTTTCAGATAAGAATAGTGTGGATGACCTTCCAAGAGAACATCTTACAATGCCCTCTGGAATAAACGAGTCACAGCATGAGTAGGCAGGGGTGGTGTTCAGAATGGCTCAATAACCAACCAACTAGGAAAACATGTGCCAGACCTGGTTCTGGAGGCTCCTCATTGGCTGGGCAGGACCCATTTATTCACTAACCAGGAAGAAGTCCTGGGTGGGGCAAGGAGGTGCCGAAATGCCAGAAGCCACTTAGAGGCTCTATGTAACAGCTGTTAATGAACCAGTACAGAATTAGTTTGATATTTCAACACCTAGAGCATTCCTAGAAGGTGTTTGGGTTGGCTAAACATTAACTCTGTGAGTAGAAACACGCGTAACATAACCAAACCCAATATTATTAAAGTGAGGACTAAACAGCACTGTATCTCACTCACAGTGCTAGCTCACCTTTTACGTGTGACTGGGAGTAGCTCTGTGTCTAGCAACCATTTGGTTCTTACAACTATCTATCTGTCTATATCTGTGTATTCACATGTATCTCATATATGTGCATAGATGTGTGGATACTTTTAGGCAAAAATCAACATACATAACAGAAACTCATTCTCCTCCTCTACCCACATTTACTGCTGAACAGCCAGACTCTTATACTCCATTTAGTTTGAGACTCTTATCAGAATGACCTTGCCAGCCAGCCCCTTCTTATGAATTCTACATACAAGATACTTTGTGATGATATACTCCTTAGATACTTCCCCATTTTATCTCGCCATGACACTCTATGTTCTTGCCATATTAAACTATGTCTAGATCCTTGAACAAATACTTTATTATTAATCACAAGGTTTTCTCTCCTTGGAATGTCTCTCAGGCCCCCTTCATTTATAGGAACATTTCAGAGGTCAATTCAGATTGTTAGCACTTCCTGAAAGCCTCTAATGTCATAAGTATAGCATTATACAAAGTTCTGGAGAGCTTATTTTTCCAAAGAAGAAAACTTTCTTCTAGATTAGTCAAGATCCCCATTCACTACTCTTTCAAATTCCTAGCATCACTGAGTCAATAATTCAACAAATTTGTCTTCAACAGTCTGTTTATTCTGCTTATATCTATGTTCCTCCATTTCCTCTGGCCCTTTTCTCATCTGGTTCAGAATTAGTGGGGGTAGTATAGAAATCATCAGCAGTCAGGTATTGGGAGAAACTTCCCTAGGTGAAGGTATGGTTCAGCACCAAGGACAGGGGCACAGGCCCAGCCTTACTTTCCTGCCCTCTCCACCTCATGTATATTTTAGGCTGTGACTATGTCTTCGATTAAGTGCCTGTCCTCATTGCTGAGTCTAACTGTATTTTTGTTTTCACTTTATAGTGAAATTTGTTTCTTATTTATCTCCCCTATCAATCCTCCTCCTTACCCTCACTTAATACAATTCCTGGGGCATAATAGGCTAATAAATTTTAGATTAATTTATAAATGAATCAATCACCAATAGATTAACAAACATATTTCAGAAAAAAAGAGTAAAATCCAAACAGACACAAATAAGACAAGTATGCATGGAAGCAAAAATAATATATTTGTTATTACTCCTTCAGACATCAATTCTCACCCTGGCTTTGCGTCGGAATGATCTGAAGAGATTATTGAAAATGCAAACTCAAACCTGGGGGACATAGGATGACCCTGTCTCTACAGAATATTTTAAAACTTAGCCGGGCATGATGGTAAGGGAGGCAGAGGAAGGAGGATTGCTTGAGCCCAGGAGTTCAGGGCTACAGTGAGCTATGATCACACCACTGCACTCCAGCCTGGGTGCCAGCAAAACCATGATGAAAGAAAGAGAGAGAGAGAGAGAGAGAGAGAGAGAGAGAAGGAAGGGAGGAGGGAGGGAGGGAAGGAAGGAAGAAGAAATAAAGAGGGAAAGAAAGAGACAGAGAGAAAGAAAGAGAGGGAGAGAAAGAGAAAGAAAGAGGGAAAGAACAAAACTCCAAAGTGCTTCCTAGAAATACAGAAAGTAAGAGAATTCTGATGGTGTGAACTTGGCATGTGTGTAGAAGTAGGGGGACAGCTTGCACAGTTGATTTCCAAGAGCGTAAAATAATTCTTCTACAGTTAGTTATAAGTGCTGCTATATCCCTAGAGGAGGAGTTAAACATGTGGAGGAGGAAGAAAGCTCCAGCTGCTCTGGTTCATATGAGCAACAGGGCCGAATCTTTTTAGCTGGGTGAAATGAAAATCAGCAGAAGTTGCATCTTTATTCTGATACCTGCTGATCTCCCAATCATTGTGTAATAGTACAGGTAAAGTTATTCTTCAAGTTCCTTATAGATTCTGGATATTAGAACTTTGTCAGATACATAGTTTGTGAATATTTTCTTTCATTCTGTAGGTTGTCTGTTTACTCTGTTAATAGTTTCTCTTGCTGTGTAGAAGCTCTTTAGTTTAATTAGGTCCCACTTGTCAATTTTTACTTTCATTGCAATTGCTTTTGGGATTTAGCCAAAAATTCTTTCTCAAGGTTGATGTCAAAAAGGCTATTTCCTAGGTTTTCTTCTAGGATTTTTATAGTTTAAGGTCTTACATTTAAATATTTATTTTATCTTGTGTTAATTTTTATATATGCTGAAGAGTAAGTGTCTAATTCTTCTGCACATGGCTAGCCAGATACCCTAGCACCATTTATTAAATAGGGAGTCCTTTCCCCATTGCTTGTTTTTGTCAGCCTTATCAAAGATCTGATGATTGTAGGTGTGCAGGCTTATTTCTCAATTGGTCTATGTGTCTGTTTTTTACCAGTACTATGCTGTTTTGGTTATTGTGGCCTTATAGTATAGTTTGAAGTCAGGTAGTATGATACCTCCATCTTCATTCTTTTTGCTTAGGATTGATTTGGCTGTTTGGGGTCTTTTTTGGTCTCATATAAATTTTAGGATTTTTTTTTCTACTTCTGCAAAGAATGACATTGGTAGTTTGATAGAAATAGCATTGGATTTGTAAATTGCTTTGGGAAGTATGGCCATTTTAATAATATTGGTTCTTCCAATCCATGGGCCTGGAATGGTTTTCAGTTTATTTGTGTTATCTCTGATTTATTTCAGCAGAGTTTTATAGTTTTTGAAAAGATCTTTCACCTCCTTTGTTAGGTGTATTTTTAGATATTTCATTTTCTTTGTGGCTATTGTAAATGGAATTGTGTTCTTGATTTGACTCTCAGCTTGGGCACTATTGGTGTATAAAAATATTACTGATTTTTGTACATTAATTTTGTCCCCTGAAACTTTGCTAAAATCATTTATCATTTCTATTAGCCTTTTGGCAGAGTCTTTAGGGCTTTCAATTACAGAATCATATTGTCAGTGAAGAGAGATAGTTTGACTTCTTTTCCTATTTGGATGCATTTTATTTCTTTCTCTTGCCTGATTGCTCTGGCCAGGACTTCCAATACTATATTGAATAGAAATGGTGAGAGTGGACATCCTTGTCTTGTTCCAGTTCTCAAGGGGAATGTTTCTGGCTTTTGCCTGTTCTGTAAGATGCTAGCTGTGGGTTTGTCCTAGATGGCTTTTACTATTTAGAGGTATGTTTCTTTGATGCCTAGTCTGTTGAGGGTTTTATCATGAAGGGATGTTGGATTTAGTCAAAAGCTTTTTTTCTGCATCTATTGAGATAATCATATGGCTTTCACTTATAATTCTGTTTATGTGGTTAGTTTTATGTATAGACTTGCATATGGTGGACCAACCTTGCATACCAGAAATAAAGCCCACTTGGCTATGGTGAATTAACTTTATGATGTGCTGCTGCATTCAGTTTACTAGTATTTTGTTGAGGACTTTTGGGTCTATGTTAATCGGGAATATTGGCCTGAAGTTTTCTTTCATCATATCTATGCCAGGTTTTTGTATTAGGCTGATATTGGCTTCACAGAATGAATTAGGATGAAGTCCCTCCTCCTCAATTTTTTGGAATAGTTTCAATCGGATTGGTGTCAGTTCTTTATACATCTGGTAGAATTCAGCTGTGAATCCATCTGGTCCAGAGTTTTATTTGGTTGGAATTTTTTTTTTTTTTTTTTTTTTTTTTTTACTGATTCAATTGTATAGTCTATTCAGGGTTTCAATCTCTTTCTGATTCAATCTTGGGAGATTGTGTGCTTCCAGGAATTTATCTATTTCCTCTAGAGTCTCTAGTTCATATGCATAAAGTTGTTCATAGTATTCTCTGAGGATCTTTGTATTTCTGTGAGATCGGTTGTAAAGTCATCTTTGTCATTTTCAATTGTACTGAGTTGGATATTTTCTTTGCTAATCTAGCTAGCAGTCTATCAATCTTGTTTAGTGTTTTAAAGAACCAACTCAGTTTCACTGCTCTTTATGGGTTTTGGCATCTGAATTTTATTTAGTTCTCCAATGTTAATAATTTATTTTCTTCTGATAGCTTTGGTGTTGGTTTCTTCTTTTTTCCAGGTCTATTAAGTGAAAAATTAGATTGTTAATTTGAGATTGTTTAACTTTCTGGTGAAGGCGTTTAGGACTTATTAATATTTTTGAATCCCTAATTAACATGGTATGAGAGTTGTTTTCTTGCAGGAGAATGTTCCAACTCTAAAAATTATTATTGGTTTTAAAGTAGTATTAGATAATACACTGAAAAATTCAGTGTATTTGACACCATGTTGAAAAAGACAAAAATTGTTTTAAGGTATATCGCTACTTTAGTATGAAATTTATGTTTTCTTCCTTTAAAATGAAAAATCATACTTTA
Source organism: Cacajao melanocephalus (assembly GCA_963573385.1). NCBI lineage: Eukaryota > Metazoa > Chordata > Mammalia > Primates > Pitheciidae > Cacajao > Cacajao melanocephalus. The sequence goes on along the minus strand of CAUYLG010051178.1, from coordinate 59,018 downwards.
CATATTCCTGATCTTTACAGAAAGGTTAATCTCCAAAATATAACAAAAATTCTTTATTAGTTAAGGTATTTCTGCTGCTCAAGGAAGAAAATGCTCTCTTCAATACAACTAGAAGCAATCTGTTTAAAGTAATATTACTAAGAATTGTGATATATGCCTTCCATATCCTGCTTCATCAAAATAGAAGCAGAAGAGACAATGCTGGAAGAGAAATGAAAATGAGAAAGACCATTACAAATAATCTACAGACAAACATAAAATTTATGACTAAATAATTTGGGGTGTGAATTATCAAAGATAGAAAAGCTATTCAAGGTCTAATCCAGAATCACTTCTGTACTGGTTTATGTCTTGGGAATTTAAAATGTAAGGAATTGCAAGAGTTGTAGGTGTAAGCAATGGAGTTTATTTTGTATTAAGAAAAGAGTCTATATTTGTCAAAACTCAAAAACTGCCTGTTAATTTCATTCAAAATACTTCCTACAACCCATCAGCAGTCCCTTCATCTTCAGAGTGGTAAGATATTTTGCAACCAACTGTTTTCATAAGTGGGCCTGAGGCCATGTTCACATCCAGATCTGTATTTTTCACCTTAATCAATTGCTTAATACTTTGCCCTTTTAACACTTCTAAATCAGACATAAATATGTTCTGCCACACCGTTCTCAGAGAGTGTCTCTCTGGGAAGAACAGAGGCTGTTAGACTGCTTTCCTAGAGAATCCCTTGAAATTGTATTGTCCTGTCCAACAAATAGGAGAGTAGGAGTCAAGAAAACCACATACTGAGCAACTCACCTAACATCTACAGGCTTCAGATATTTTTATCAGCTTCTGTAGAGAAAAAGTTTTGAAATTTAACATAGTAAAATGGCTACATTATTGTCCATTTTTTGAGATGTTTGCCAGTTATCAATTTAAAAATTTAAAAATTTTTATAACACGGCATTGAGATGTAATTCATATACCATACAATCCACCCTCTTAAAATATTCAATTTAATGGTTTTTAATACTCACAGAATTGTGCAATTATCACCACAATCAACTTTAGAACATTTTTATCAATCCAAAAAGAAACCTCATACTTTTCAGTAATCACCTCTCAATTCTTCATCTTCTCCCCATCAGCCCTCAGCAACTGCTAATCTATTTTCTGTCTCTATAGTTTTGCTCATCCTAGACATTTCACGTAATGGAACCATACAATATTTAGTCTTTTGTGACTGGCTTCTTTCACTTGGCATCATGGTTTCAACTTTCACCCATGCTGTAGCATATATCAGTACTTCATTTCTTTTATTGACAAATAGCATTCCATTGTATGGATATGCCCAATTTTATTTATTCTACCAGTTGATGAACATTTGTGTTGTTCTCACTTTCTAGCTGTTATGAATAATGCTGCTGGGAACATTTCTGTACAGGTGTTTATGGGTACGTGTGTTTTCATTTGTCTTTTTTGTTTTTATTTTTATTCCTGGGGGTGGAACTGTTGTATTATATGCTAACTATATGTTTACCCCTTTGAGTATCTCCCACACTGCTCCACACTCTCACCTACACTTGTTACCATCTGTCTTTTTGACCTCTTTTTTGACAGTAACAGCCATCTTAGTACATGTAAAGTGGTATCTTATTGTAGCATCCACCCTTCTTTGCAGTGCTCTGTGAGAGAGAGCACTTTTTCTTTGCTGCCACAAAGTGAAACCTTTCTGTATAGGCTGTGGAAGGGATGCTGCAAAAGTTGGAGCTTCTTCCTGATTCTGGCATGCTTTTCTTTTCTTTCCTAAAGCAAGGCTGCCAGTGGCATGCGAGAGGCTCATTCATGTTCACCTTCCTCCAAGTTTGGTTGGCTCCTAAGCAGACAACTTCCGTCTTACCAGCTCCAGCCTGCCTACTGCAGACCAGCTCTGGTCAGAGACAGCTCAGGAACCTCACTGGCATGAGCTACCAGTGCCTTAGGCCAGAGCTGGTTCGCAGCTGGTGGAGAGCCCTCTTCCAAGTTTGTCCTTCCTTGGATTCTTTCCCTTAGCCCTAAAGGGAGTAACTGTTCCCTACCTTTGTGATTGCTGCATTGTTTGGAATTTTCCTTTTCCCCTTTTACTAATTGTAATTCCTTGTTAATAACATTTGTTTTTAAGAATTGGGGATCTCACTCTGTTGCTCAGGCTAAAATGCAGTGGCACAATTATAGCTCACTTCAACCTCAAACTCCTGGGTTCAAGCAATCCTCCCATCTCAGACTCCCAAGTAGCTGGTACTACAGGCATAGGCCACCTCGTTCGGCCCTAGTTAATCATCTTTCTCTTAAATATTCCTTAGTGTATATTGCTAATATGATCTCTGTTACCTGTCTGAACCCTAAGATTTACCTTCTTTTAATGCAATTAGATACAGTGAACATTTTCCTTTCAGTTAATCATAGCACACTCTAAAATAGAGTTCTATTATTTTTTAGAAACAGGTGCATTAAACTGTAATACCGTCTAAATGACTTTTACAAATTTACCACAGGATTATAATGTAAAAATCTCTAGTAAACAATAGTAAAAAGAAAATTATAAAGGGAAATTCTAAAACTGCTGAATTGTTATCATTTCAATGAACAAACTGTAGCTTTATATGATACTTTACTTTCAGACTTTAATTAGCTATCATTTGAAACAAATGCAAACACATGTGTCCAATTCAACATGAAAACAAAAGTTGGAATCAGATGCTTCATGCATTTGCAATATGTGTGTCCCTTCGGCAGTTATTTTCTATCACATTCAGTCTAAAGGTTATGATCTGTCTTCACATTGCGGGTGAAATGAGAGCGCTTGCTTATGATACAGAAGAAAATAGACTAAGGAGAACTTTCTATGGCCAATAAGATCAAATTCCATATTTGATTTTAATGGAAACCAAGGAAGTGGCTCTGCATCATCATCAGTTAGAACTGCCAAGTTTACAGCCAGCCAGTCTGGGGAAGAAATGGCCCAATACTGGATGGAACTCTATTCGTCCTTCTCTAATTTATTTTTATCTTGCTACTTCCTTAAATCTGCCTTAAATCATGTCAGAAGTCCACACCCATGCTCAATAGCCAGCATTTGCTCTGGCATCTGCTGACCGCTTGTGTTTATACTGTTCATTTGATACTTTCTACTCAACATATCACTGTTGGTAAATCCTGATGTGAATGTCCACGCTATAGCTTGTTAGCCCAGAGATACCACCAGATACTAGAAAGAACTGACTTTAATTAATAAGAAGCCATTAACCTGGGCCAATCAAGTGAAAAATAAAGCACCAAAATTTTACTTTCAGGTCAATGTGAATGTGGCTATCAAGGAATTCAAACTAAGCTCCAGATTGCTCTGCAGAAATACAGCCTGACCTTTGTTACCATGATGCTGTCATTGAAGTTACAATTCTCAAGATGACTCCTTGAAAAAATTTAAAAATTTCTTTCTAAAATCTGTCTAGAATGACAGTGCTGCACATCTGGTAAATAGAGCAGTCTTATGGCTCTCCTGACCAGTTAATAGGAACAAGGCTATGCAGCCCAGAATCCCAAAGTAGGAGAATCCCAATGCAGTACCTCCTTTTGTTCCATTACATCCCCAGACATATAATACTTTCTATGAGACCAAGAAAAGGGCACAAACTTTGAGATGGCCAAACAGGGTTAAAATCAGGCCTCTGCCAGAACAAACACCATGAATCTGCCAAATCATTGACTTCTCTAGACCACCATAAAGAGGGAAAAATACTACCTACCTAACATAGTTATCATACAGATTAAAATAAGGAAAATAAAAATTGTAGTCAATTCCTGGCACATGCTAACTATTAAACAAATGGTTATTAGGAGTATGATGAGAGGAAATGATATAGTGGTGTCTTTAAAGTTGATTCACTCATGCACATTGTAGGAATGGCATTGATATTACCACATTTGGTGTACATGGCTAAAAAATAAAAAATAAAAGCAACTTCATATAAATTTGTGGCCTGTCTCTGCCATCATTCATACATCAAGCACAACACTATCTCATAAGTCAATGTTCTCAACTATATGTGAAAGTTCCATACAGCAGTCGTATAGGGTAATTTGCCTTCCGTAGGTGGAACTGTGGACTACTAATTGTTATTAACTAAATATCTATTGCCTCTTGTCCCCCAAAACGTATACATGGAAGCGCTAACCCCTAGCATGACTATATTTGAAGACAGGAACTTTAAGGAAGTAATTAAGGTAAAATGAGGTCAAAAGGGTGGGGCCCTGATCTGACAGAATTAGTGTCCTTAGGAGAAGAGACACCTGAAAGCTTCCTCTCTCCCAGGAGTCACGCACCTAAGAAAAGGCCCTGTGAGGACATAGTAACAAGGCAGCCACCAGCAAGCCAGGAAGTGAGCCCTCACCATAAACCAAATCAGCAAATACCTTGATCTTGAACTTTTCAGCCTCTAGAGCTGCAAGAAATTCAACCCAAGCTGACTGAGATATCAGTCAATTACTAAAGTGTGCTTGAAAGAATGACAAGTCTCGGGAAAAATTATGTATTTCTTGAGCATCTTTAATTCTTACATATAGGGGTTGAGCTCACTTAAATGCATAACATGCATAGCTTAGAATTCCTGATGTTTCAACAGATTATTAACTGTTTCTAACTCTGATAGATGCCTCTCATTACTAAAAGGCTAGAAATATTAAAATATACTTGACCATAAACTGCTTGATGGCAAACTAGCTTTTATAAGATTAAATACATGAATAAGAGGCATTGCATTAAAACCACTGAGAAATATTTAAATGTAATAATTTAAATAGCTGGTTTCAAGACAATAATTGCATCTTTTGAATGAAAATGCCCTAGAGTAGACTACTTCAGGCACATTCTGTATTCCTATCTTTGATATTTCAAAACATGTAGTTTTTAGTGACTTTAATATTCATGGATTGAGTGTGCTAGTTGATGACAAATGTGACTGGCAGGCACATTGCCACTTAATGTGGCTGAAAATAAGCCACACGCAGGGCCAACAGCATCATCTGCAGCAGGCTCAAGAATTACAGCATCGCAGATCAGAAACTGACTTCTTATCAACCCTTCAGCTCCATCTCAAGGGTTTATTTCACAACCACATCCAGGACACAGCCTTCTCTTATATGGCCATAGTGTTCAGTTCAGAGTTACTGCACAGTGTTGAGATTTTGCTTATTCATGACTGAAACCAGGAGGAATTTTAAACTTGGCTTTAGTACCAAACATTTCAGTTTGGCATATAAAGCTCCTTTGATTATTCTGTGGACATGAAGTCTACCCTCCTTTGCTCACTAGCTGACTTAAAGGCTAGAAGAAAAAAGGCACTTTGCTGGTTCCCTAAGTACCAGTATAACAATAAACAAGTCAGAATTGGTAGATGCAAACAGGAATGCTCACACACTACTGTGAAAACATCAGTAATAAGTAACCACCATCTTTCATATAATCTGATACATGCACAGCTAAGCTGGATACTAGTTTCTCCATAGACCAACCTTTATGACAAATTTGCAACTTTTATGAATTTTACAGAAACAGTGCAATTCTATAGGGAAGATTCAATAGAAAGAAAAAAGCATGGTAATTATTATAACTACCTGTATACTATACTGAAGACTGACTTGCAAGGAGGAAAAAATGCAAAGAAAACAACAGATAAAAGTAAGCTTCAAAAGGCAAGAGTCCTTGGGCATTCTACAAATAAGCAAATATTAAAAGTATAACCACAGGTTTGAAAGAAAGCCCAAAATACTCTTAAAAAGTAAAGAAAGCTTGAGAGTATAAATAAATGTGATAAAAAATAAATAAAAGTCAGCATAACAAATATCAATAGTTTCAGCTTTTAGATGTTGAACTTCTGTCTTGGAAACAGTGGCTGAAAGAGCTGTAAAAATTGCTGATGGAATCCAGATGAGGTTAAACATGCTCATGTCAGACCTGTCTCCAAAACAGCACACAAGACACTGAGCCGGGGAGAGAATCTCAACATCCATCAGCTCTCTGGCCTGGACCCCAGCTGCTCCAAAAGTAGAGAGTGATGTGGCTCAGTAATTAACACCTGACTGCATATGTTCATCAGTTTTACATTGGTACCATTCCAGTTTATGCAAGAGATCAAGGGAAACCTTCATGGAGATTATATTTCTACAAACAAATCTAGACAGAGAAAAGTTAAGAAAAACCCAATAGGATCTTCATGCCTCCAGAGGCACCCATGGAATAGAAAATCCGGTGGAAACTAACTTGTTATTGGCAAGCTTCCATGAACCATATGGCCCTCCAAGCATGGAATAGGCTGGTCATGTGTGGGTAAGATATGGTTAATTTTAAACTAGTATGATAGTTACTGACACTGCATTGCTGTTGGATGCTGTGCATTCGTGGCCACCACTCTACATCATGAGACAACCCAAACAAGCTGAATAGGTGTGTGAAGATCATGCCAGTGAGTCTTTGCTTTGGTTGCAATGCTAATGAGGACTGTTGAGACCTCATTTGAGGACATGGCCAGGCCCCACTTGGGCAAGCTGCTGACACCAGTGCTCCAAAAGTACCTTCCCCTCAGGGGCCTCAATCCCAGCTCCACTGAGCTCAGATACCTCCTCACTGTAACTTAACTTTAAGGAGAAGTAGAGAGAATTTCTGCAGTCGTGTTTTACAGCAAAATTGAGGTCAACCCACAATAAACAGCATTGCCTAAATGCCATTCTCAGTGGATGCTACAGAACCAGTTTTTACTTTGAGTTTTAGCCTAGGGTAGGTTTGAGCAGCAGACCTTGCTGAGGGTAACTCAACATCTACAGCCCAGGTCTTGACAAGCTGATTTCCATCAGGTTCTGAACAAGCCATGCCTGACAAGCCTGACATTCTTGCACTTCTTTATTGAAGAAATAGCCACCACTGCCCAATCCCAATAAGGCATCTTTCTCAGCAACCCCCAGGCACTGGAAGCTACCTATTTAGAAAGGAAATAATATGCTTAGCATCTATACTTTTAAATAAGTTTCAAGATAATAGTTCAAAGTTAGATTAAAAGGCCTACTACCATTTATGTGACAGGAAATAAAATATTTAAAAGAAAAAATGGTCTATAAACAACCTTAATTGCAAAAAGTATTAAAATGTATTAGAAAAAAAAAAGAATAATTTAGATAGAAGGCGCAAAGAAGTCATAGGGTTTGGAAGAGTTGGAGATTATATTTCTGCAAACAAATCCGGACAGAGAAAAGTTAAGTAAAACCCACCAGGATTTGAATACTGCACTTTTTTCTGTTGTTGATAAGAGAAATGTGCTTGAGAAAACTGATGGTCCCAAGTCACAATACTGTACTAGCTCCTGCTCTGCTTTGGCAGGGAATTTCCAGGGATCCTGTGGGAAGGGTTGGGGGTAACATCCCCAGGTCTATCTGAAAGCTCCCTCTTAGCTACACAGCATGTATAAGTGAGATAATACAAGCTTTTTTAGCTTAGTCATTGAAAACACTCTTGCCAATTCAAGGTAAAAATAGTCACTTCCTGTTTGAAACTTTGAGTAAATAGTCATTTCGGGACAATCTCACTCCTTCCCTCCTCCTCTTTCTCTGTCTTTCTTCCCAGGGATGGTACAAGTTCCTGAGGGACCTGGGTGAGCCCAACCCTAGACACCCCTCTAGGTCAGATGACTAGAATGACATTACAGTTGTAGTCTACATCAGAAGAGAATAAATGTAGATTTGAAGCCTTGCCAGACAGAAACAGTTCATTCATATTCTACAGACATTTATCGCATGCCAGACACTGTCTGAGCACAGGGCTCCATAGTGATTAAAATAGATAAAAACCTGTCTTTGTTGAGCTTTCATTCTAGTAGGAGAGAAAGCAGAAAGTAAATAACATGAGGACATATTTAATTTTCTCAGTCAAGTTATCTTACATATCTAAACACAACACCAAGCCACTTTCATTGTTGCCACCAGATAGCTTATGACAGACATTTAGCCCAAATGTCTTTGTTACTACTAATCCACAAAGGCCCTTCTCCTCTGAGCCCAGATGCTACCTAAAGATCCTTCTTAGCACAATTCTCCAGGGATTTCTTACCAATAAGAGCAGCCATCCAAGAAATAATTGTATTCTTTTGGTATCTTGAATATAGCTCAAACTAGGTGTTATGGTCTTAATGTTTGTGTTCTCCCAACATTTTTACGTTGATACCTAATCCCCAATGCAATAATATTAAGAGGTGGGACATTGGGGAGGTGATTAGATCATAAGAGTTCCACCCTTGTGAATGGGATTACTGCCCTTATCAAAAAGTCTCAGAGGAACTTGTTTGCCCCTTCCTTCCTCCTTGTGAGAACACAGCTCAGAAGGTGCCACCTTTGAAGCAGAGAGGGAGCCCTCACCAGATACCAAATCTGCTAGTGACTTTTTCTTGGACTCTTCAGCCTCCTAGAACTGTGAGCAAGAAATTTCTCTTATCTATAAATTACCTAGTTGATATGGTTTGGCTTTGTGTCCCCACCCAAATAATTGTAATCCCCAGGGTTGGGGGAAGGGCGGGAGGTGATTGGAGGGCAGAGTGGTTTTCCCTTGCTGTTCTCTTAATAGTGAGGGAGTTCTCACAAGATCTGATGGTTTTAAAGCGTGTAGCACTTCCCCTGTGTATTAGTCAGGGTTCTCTACAGGGACAGAACTAATGGGATAGATGTATATATAAAGGGAAGTTTTTTGAGGAGGATTGACTCACAGGATCACAAGGTGAGGTCCCACAGTAGACCACCTGCAAGCTGAGGAGCAAGGAAGCCAGTCACAGTCCCACAACCGCAAAAGTAGGAAAGCCGACAGTGTAGCCTTCAGCGTGTGGTCAAAGGTGCGAGAGTCTGTAGAACTTGGAGTCCAATGCTGGAGGTCAGGAAGCATCTGGCACAGGAGAAAGATGGAGCCCAGAAGACTAAGCCAGTTTAGTCTTTCCACGTTCTTCTGCCTGCTCATATCCTAGCCACGCTGCCAGCTGATTAGCTTGTGCCCACCGAAATTGAGGGTGGGTCTGCATCTCCTAGTCCACCAATTTAAATGTTAATCTCCTTTGGCGACACCCTCACAGACACACCCAGAAGCAATACCTTGCATCCCTCAATGAAGTTGACACTCAATATTAACCATCACACCCCCTCACTCTCTAGCCTGCTGCCATGTGAAGAAGCTGCTTGCTTCCCTTTACCTTCCACCATGATTGTAAGTTTCCTGAGGCCTCCCAGTTATGCTTTCTGTTAAACCTGTGAAACTATGAGTCAATTAAAGCTCTTTTCTTCATAAATTACACAGTCTCAGGTAGTTCTTTATAGCAGAGTGAGAAAAAATACACCAGTCTATGGCATTTTGTTACAGCAGCCCAAGTGGACTAAGACACTCAGTTTCAAGCTTAATTCTCCAATGTACCATCCCCCAAATTTTCACAGTTCTCTTGAAAGGTAATCACTCTCTTGACCCTAATAATTTTCATTCACTGGTTAGGCAACTTTATGTTAAAAATGTTTTGGAAGAACTTTTGGATAGAGTAGAAATTCAGGAAAACAAATGATCTCAACATTTCTTTCTAAATTGAAGATACTATTCTGTTAAACAATGAAAGCCACATATGTATCTTCACATATAAGTGTGTGTGTGTGTGTGTGTGTATGTGTGTGTGTCTGTGTGTGTTTCACTGAAGCACTATTCCAGAGAGTAACCCATCTGATAGGACATCCTCTGCTCATTTGTTATTCATAAATAAATGGCTTGTTTCTGGAATTTCTTTTTTTAAAGCACACAGCTAGTAGATGCTAAAAACAACCTAGAAAGGAGTTAGGAAGTTAAACTAAAAAAACTAATGTAATAACCATAATATATTATCATTCCTTCTTTTTTCTACTCATAAAATTTATATGTGTAATTATATGGCTGGCCATTTGCTAATGTTTCAGACCAAAATAAATCATCCTATTTCAGAAAAGAGATAGTGCCAAATACTTACAGATGTAATCAGTCACTATACTTATGAACCAATTCTACAGAAATATCAGGAAATAACTAGTGGACCTAACAACAGAACTAGTGTTCAGAGATTTAATAGGCCTTTTACAGGAAGGAGAAAAAGCAGTATGAGAATCTACTATGTATCCTGATAAAAAAGTCTCATTATCCCACCTACAGATTTATTTTAAATAAAAGCCCATCTGAGGAGTTCTGTATGTAAGTTTTCCATAAAACATTTTATGAAAGCACTTAGCCAGCCCTGAGACGCTCAAAGAAATTATATAATAACATCCGGGGTAACAAATCTCTATTCTGAAAGCTGCCATTTGATGGCATAAAAAGTACACACTTAAATAGTAGAAGACAATAAAAAATGTCAGAGTTCCTATCAGCAATACTTTGAAGTTTCCCTGGTGAATATTTCTTTAAAGGTTTTCTTTTCACACTAAGGAGATGGTTATTTTTTGCTAAAACTCAGTGACTTTTTGGCACACAGTATATAGTTGGCCCTCTGCATCTGTGGATTCAAACCAACCTCAGATCAAAAATATAGTATAAAAAAATGGATGGTTACATCTGTGCTAAACATGTACAGACTTTATTTCTGGTTCTTCCTAAACAATATAGAATAACAACTATTTACATTTAGAATATGTCTAAAAATGCTTAAACGAAAATTGTCAATAAGTCAACTGTTCCTATACAAATGGCTAACGGGTATATGAAAATGTGGTCAACATCACAAATCATTAGAGTAATGCAATTCAAAACAGCAGTGAGGGATCATCTTACCCCAGTTAGAATGACTATTATTAAAAATTTGAAAGATAACAGATGCTGGCGAGTATGCAGTGAAAAGGGAACTCTCATACACTGTTGGGAATGTGTATTAGTGCAGCCACTATGGCAAACAGTGTGGAGAGTTCTCAAAAAAATCAAAAACAGAACTACGATCCAGCAATTCCGCTATTGAATATCTATCCAAAGGAAAGGAAATCAGTATATACCTGCACTTTCATGTTTATTGCAGCACTATTCACAATGGCAAAGATAGAGAATCAACCTGTGTCCATCAACAGACAGATGGATAAAGAAAATGCAGTATATATACGTAATAGAATACTTATTCAGCCAAAAATGGAATGAAATCCTGTCATTTGCAGCAATGTAGATGGGATTATGTTATGGAATTATGGGTAGAATTAGATCACTATGCTAATAAAATAAGCCAAGACAAATATCACCTGTTCTCACTTTATAGGAGCAAAAAGTTGATCTCACGGAGGTAGAGAGTAGAATGATAGATACCAGAGGCTAGGAAGGGTGTGTAGGTTGACAGAGGGGATGAGGAGGGGTTGATTAATGGGTACAAACATACAGTTATAAAGAATAACTACAGACCTACAGATAGAAGGAAGAAATCCTAATGTTCAATAGCAGAGAGGGTGACTATAGTTAACAACAATGTATCACATATTTTAAAATAGCTAGAAAAGAGGACTCAAAATGTTCCCAACACACAGGAATGATCAATACTTGAGGTGATGGATACCCCAGATACCCTGACCTGATCATTACACATTCTATGCATGTGACAAAATATCACATGTACCCTATACATATCTGCAAATATTATGTATCAACTTTTAAAACTAGGCCTGGACTGGGTGTGGTGGCTCACGCCTGTAATCCCAGCACTTTGGGAGGCCAAGGTGGGTGGATCACGAGGTCAGGAGATGGAGACCATCCTGGCTAACACAGTGAAATCCTGTGTCTACTAAAAATACAAAAAGTTAGCCTGGCGTGGCATGCACCTATAGTCCCAGCTATTTGGAAGATTGAGGCAGGAGAATCACTGGAACCCGGGAGGTGGAGGTTGCAGTGAGGCCAGATTGTGCCACTGCACTCCAGTCTGGGCTACAGAGCAAGACATCATCTCAAAAAGTAATAACAATAAAAATAAAAACTAGACTTGGCAAGGTGGCTCATGCATAATCACAGCACTTTGGGAGGCTGAGCTGGGAGGATTACTTAAGGCCAGGAGTTTGAGACCAGCCTGGGCACCATAGTGAGACCGCCATCTCTACAAAAATAAAAATAAAAAATAGCCAGGCATGGTGGCACATGCCAGTAGTCCCAGCTACTCAGAAGGCTGAGACAGGAGGCTCGGTTGAGCCAAGGAGGTTGAGGCTACAGTGAGTTATGATTGCACCACTGCACTCCAGCCTGGGCAACAGAGGGAGACCCCACTTAAAAAAAATTTTTTTTTTAAGTCAAATGTCCACACCAAATAATCCCTTAGATAACTTTCAACTCCTTAAAAGTGGTATATCCTGGGCTCCCCTTTGGCTAATTTAACACAAACCAGCTTGCCTCAAACAGCGTGGAGGTCATACTCTTAACATTTCCTTTATTCTTATGCTTATTGGACGCACGACACAAAATTCTCCATATAGAGAAAAATAACTAAGACCCCCATCCAAAGGCGGTTGACTCCAAAGAGGTCTCTAATGACCTAGAACTCCTCGGAAAATGCAGACTACATCAGGCCCAGCTGAAGACACCCGGGTAGTTTTTGTTTTAACAGCTTTGTGGCGGTGTAATTGACATACAGGGCGAAAAACCCTGCACATGTTTAGTGTATACAATTCGATGAGTTTAAACACCGGACAGACATTTTCAACTCATTTGTCAGTTGAATGGGCCGCACACCGAGGTTTGGAAACCACCAGAGAACTTTTATCTCAATCCACCCAGACACAAGGAAGCTGATGGCCCAGGCCTGCGCCTTCCAGCTAAGCAGGCCCAGCTGGGAACAGTTTCGCAGGCGCCTCCCCCTGGGTCTAGGAGACTTGCTGGAAAGCTCGCAGCAGGGCCCGCTCCCGCTCCCGGGCGGGCCCCGGCTCCTCAAGATGCCGCAGCTACCTCTGCGGAGCGCGGCTGCTCGGCCACCGGCCCCTTCCCGCCCCCGGAGCTCCGTGGCACTGGGGGCCCCGGGGCGGTGCCATGCGTCCCTGGAGCGCTGCCATGCGTCCCTGGAGCGCAGGACGCTCTCGGCCCCTGGAGACACCAGGAGGCCCGGATATGGCCCAGGGTGGAGGGCGAGGCCATCCGGCCTCCACCTGCTCACGGGGCAGACTCTACCCGGGCTTTTTGCGCGGAGCCTCCTGCAGGCAAATTTGGTGTCGCTTGTGCTCGCGGGCGTGCTGCGGTCTCCGAGCCCCAGGAAGCAGAGACCCAGGTAGGCAAACCCACCACCTGGCCGCCTCAGCTTATGTAGGCCTTGAGTTCAGCATCACGGCCACATGAAGGAGGCGTAGCAGTGAGCCCTGGGCAACGCGGACCACTGGGTGCCAGGACACCAAGGATGCTCCTGTCTCCAGATGGCCACCTGCGAATCCCTTTAACTCTTGGTTCAGCCAAGAAAGCTACCAAACCGCGTGGCTCGGGACCTGCCCCTCGTAGGTCACTCTCTGTGGGCTCTGCTGGGGAAACCGAGTTCTCAACGCCTGGAGATGTCCTCCAGGCCAACACACCCCTTTCAGGGGCGCTGTCTGGGGACGCCACACTCCCCATCTCTCCTTCCTGCCTGTTCACCCACAGTCTGGAAACGTCTCTAGTTCCTCTTGCGTCCCTCCAGCCCAGCCAGACTCTCTGGGGAAGGGAGTGGTGTCTGCAGGGGTGCGAGTTCCTCCCCAGCAGCCCTGAATAATCGGCCTAGAGGCGCTTACTGAGGGGTAGAAATCTAAATTTGCACCCGAGGCAGCCGCGGCCATATGAGCAACCTTCTCTGAAAGCTTCTGGAAGAAAGTCTGACTTGTGTCATATTCCTGAGACTTCCTCTTTTTCTTTTTTTTAGAAATGGGCTCTGTTTGGCTGTGCTGCCCAAGCTGGCCTATAACTCCAGAGCTCAAGCAATCCTCGACTCAGCCTCCCCAGTAGGTAGGACTACAGGCTACAGACATGCACCAACGTGTCCAGCTAATTTTTAAAAATTTTTTGTAGAGAAAGGGTGTCACTATGTTGCCCAGGCTGGTCTAGAAATGGGTCTAGAACTGAGGCTAGAACTCCCGGCCTCAAGCAGTGCTCCCACCTGGGCCTCTCAAAGTGGTAAGATAACAGGCATGATGACCCACCCCACCTGGCCCTTTAACATCAGATTTCCAAAGCACCTCTCTTCAAGCCTTAGAAGGTTTGCAAGAAGCCCAAAGAAGCACAATGCTGTTATGATGAACAGAAAAACGGGGCTACACTGAGACCTCCTCAAATTCCAGTCCAGTTCTAATGTTGAGGCCAAGCTGTATAGATTCATAAATGATGCCCACTGCTTTGCCCACCACACAGATTATTTATCTTTTTTCTTTTATTTTTAGATGGAGTCTTGCTCTGTTGCACAGGCTGGAGTGCAGTGGCATGATCTTGCTCGCTGCAACCTCTGCCTCCCAGGTTCAAGTAATCCTCCTGCCTCAGCTTCCTGAGTAACTGGGACTACAGGCACCCACGACCAGGTCCAGCAAATTTTGTATTTTTAGTCAAGATGGATGGGGTTTTATTATGCATTTTTCTTTTCTCAATTCTGTTATGGTAAAATCACTCAAGTTACACTAAAAATCAAGCTGTGCTAAAGAATCAAGTCATGCTGTTTCTGCTCTCTGGGGAATACTTAAGTCAAAAAATGAAACATATACTTTCTGACTGCCAAATACCTGTTATTGTGTAAGTCACCTAAGCCAGACATCTTATACCTTGCATTTCATGAAAATAAAACAATTTATAGGAGGAATATTTTTGCTACATTTCAGGCAGTAATAATCCTACTGCCTTTTATAGGATTTTTGCCAGTTAAAAGCTTAAACTTTTGTAATCACAGCTGAGCACATGCTCTGTAACACACATGCACGCACAGACACATGCGCACACACACACAATCTCATTAAGCACTTTTTTATCTAACCATCTTTATTATGCAATTAGTAGCACCCAAGATGAAAGCACATTTGATGTCTTATTTAAAACTAAACATTAATGCTATGGTGTTAATGTCTCTGTTTCCCCTGCCTACAAATTCATATGTTGAAAGCTAATTTAGAATGCAATAGCATGAAGAGGTGGGCCTTTGGGAGGTGTATTAGTTGGTTTTTACACTGCTAGAAAGAACTGCCTGAGACTGAGTCATTGATAAAGGAAAGAGGTTTAATTGATTCACAGTTCAGCATGGCTTCTGAGGCCTCAGGAAACTTACAATCATGGCAGAAATCAAAAGGGAAGCAAGGCACCTTCTTCACAAGGCACCTTTCCTTCACAAGGAAGGAAAATAAATGGAGGAAGAACTACCAAACACTTATAAAACTGTCAGATCTTGTGAGAATTCACTCACTGTCACGAGAACAGCATAGGGGAAACCGCTCCCATGATTCAATTACATCCACCTGGTCTCCCTCTTGAGACATGGGAATTATGGGGATTGCAATTCAAGATGAGATTTTGGGTGTGGACACATCAAAGCATATCAGGAGGTCATTAGTTCGTGAGGGGTTTGCTCTCATCAATGGGATAAGTGTCCTTATACAAGAGGCTGGAGGGAGCTCATTAGTACTTCCGCCATGCGAAGACACATAGAAGGTGCCATCTCTGGGGAATAGGTACTCACCAGACATCGAATCTGCTGGTCCCTTTGATATATGAGCTAAAAAGTTATTTAGGCAGATCGGGTAGGAAGTCCTCAGTAAGGTTTTCCTTTTAAGGAAAAGCAGACCCCAAATCATTTTCTTTTCTAATGAAGAGCAGCCTATAAAATCAAGCTTGAGACATAGAAAGGCAAGGTAGAAGCTTGCACGGGTAAATGCTGTCAGCTGTGCCAGTAGGGAAGGGGCTACCTGGGGGATAGGCATGTTCAAAACGGCGGCTACATCTTCCCTTTTACTTGACAACCATGTGTGCAGTCAAGAACAGACAACATGCCCCGTCCAGGCAAAGGCCCCATTTGCATATAAGGTTAGGGTGGGGCGGCCAGCTTCCCCGAAAGCTGGTAAATGTCACACCTGCTCCAACCAATCTTTGGAGGCTATGTCAATCAAACACCACCTCATCAAGCCTGTCTATAAAACCCTGTGCACTCCACTGCTGGCTGGAAGCCCCATTTGGGCACCCCTCTCTCTCACAAAAGAGAGAGTTGTTCTCCTTTCTCCTTTTTTGTCTATTAGACCTCCACTCCTAAACCCACTTCTTGTGTATTCAAATACTCTATTTCCTGGGCATGAGACGACAAACCTCAGGTATTTACCCCAGACCATGACGCTGCTTCACCTTGATCTTGGACTTCCCATCCTCCAGAGTTATAAGCAATATAAATTTCTGTTGTTTATAAATTACCCAGTCTTTGGTATTTCATATATAGCCAAACAAAGACAATTAGGAACAAAAAAAGAGTCAATATTTTCTCCTGTTTTTGGATTATAGTTATGTAATAACCACCACTTATTAAACAGCAATTATATACCAACTATTTTACATAACTTTCCTTCAAGTCAGACTGTAGCATTATGATGTAGCTAATAATAGCTATTGTTTACTGTGTATTATGTTTCCTATGTGCAGGGCACTGCGCTAGTTTATATACAGTATACTATCGGATTTTTTCATCATAATAACTTTACCAGACAGCTATTATTATCCCTACTTTATAAAGAAAATGAACTTTCAATTAATAATTTGGCCAAACACCTATAATGTGGAAGTTCTGGAATTTAAACCCTGATCTGTCTGAATCTGAACTCAGTTCTATCAGGATCCAAAGTCCGAGTTTTTCCTACACTATCATCCTTTCTCTCAATGTTCCCCAATTTTTAGTTGCTTAGGAGGGTTATAAATAAATAGCCAGCTTACACTACATTTGCTTTATCCTCTGAGGAAAATTTTCTGGAAAGCTGCTATGTTCTAAACACTGGTCTGTCCCCTGAAGCCAGAATGAAGAAATGTAGTGGAGGCAAACTATGTCCTTCTGTAAGCTGGCAGCAGAGTAAACAAACTGATGTTCAATACAAATTCTGTTTTAATCATTCTCAGTGTTTTCATTTGACCTATTATTGCACTGCCCAGTTTACAAATTACACTATAATTTGGTTTGTCACACAACCTTGTAATGCAAGTGTGAATTACCCAGTCAGGGCTACCAAGAACCTCTACAAGATCTTGTGACTTGAGCCAGGTTACAGTTGGCAAAGCTGATTCCAAACAGGACTTCAAGCACCGAAACCTGAGTCTTTTTATTTGAATTCCCTGTTCATTCATTGATACCACTTCTTATCATTTCCTCTTATTTATGCTGGCTTTATATATATATATATATATATATATATATATATATATATACACACACACTGAATATATATATATACTGAATATATGTATTTACTGAAAATATATATATATTGAAAAATATGTATATATACAATAAATATGTATATATACTATATATATATATATAGCTAGATATATCCTGAAAAATCACTGAGCTCTGAATTATCCTGAAAGCTACATTTTTAGATTCTTTTTTTTTTTTTTTTTTTTTTTGAGGTGGAATCTGGCTCTATTGCCCAGGCTGGCATGCAGTGATGCAGTGGAACAATCTCAGCTCACTGCAACCTCCGCCTTCTGTATTCAAACAATTCTTCTGTCTCAGTCTCCTGAGTAGCTGGGATTACAGGTGCCCACCACCATGCCAGGCTAATTTTTGTATTTTCAGTAGAGTAGGGTTTCACCATGTTGGCCAGGCTGGTCTCAAACTCCTGACCTCAGCTGATCTGCCTGTCTCCGCCTCTCAAAGTGCTGGGATTACAGGTGTGAGCCACTACACCTGGCCCTCTTTCAGATTCTGATTCAAATAACATTTATTTAACATCTCTGAGACCCCACACCACATATTTTCTGTGTGCATTCTTATCCCTACCTTACAATGACCATTTAAGGTAAGTATTATTCATCTTATGAATTTCTCACAGAATAAGAATCCTTTCAAAATAAGAATCATTGGCTGCCAGGACTTTACAGTTTAGTAGGCTGACAGTAAAAGCCATGCTGATTAGAGGTGATGATATTCTCATGGGATGTGCCAAGGGTCCATGCCTTCTCTCAACCTGTCAGCTCCCTCTTCTCTTTATTTCATCCTGCAAACTCCATTAGCCATCACTTCTGCATCACTCCTCCTGAAATTCTCAAATCCCTCAGCCCTCTGTCCTCTCCAAAGCCCCTGAGCAAATGAACCCACAGGGTTGCAGAGCACACAGCCACTCAAACAGGTGCCAGTCATCATTCAGTTTCCACATCCACTGGGCCCTTCTAAGTAACCCCTCCCAGTTCTCTATGTGGTTCTCCACAGCAGTTTTCTGAAACCTCTGACTTCTCAGCATCCTCATTCATCAGGTCCCAACTCCCTCAGCATTCAGCTATTGCAAAAGCAGCTGTGCCTATGCTCATCCCTGCCTTTGTCCTCATGGTTTGGCCTTATACTTTCCCCAGAGCTCCAGAATCCATCCTTTTCTTCCCCTATGCACCATCTCCCTGTTCCTTTTAAATAGCTCCTTTTATAAACACTCATTCTCTGTTCTCTGCCCACCCACCACTCCCCCAACCCCATAGGGTCTGACTCTATCACCCAGGCTGGAGTGCATAGGCACAGTCATCATAACTCACTGCAGCTTCAAGCTCTTAACTCAAGTGATCCTCCTGCCTCAGCCTCCTGAGTAGCTGAGACCACAGGTGTGCACCACTGCAGTTAGCTAATTTAAATGTTTTTTGTAGAAGACAAGGTCTCACTATGTTTCCCAGGCTGATCTTGAACCCCTGGCCTCAAGTGATCCCCCGGCTTCAGCCTTGCAAAGTGCTGGGATTACAGGCATGAGCCACCACACTGGGCCCTCTGTTCTCTCTCATAGCAAATAACAACAACCAAAAAAGGGCTCTTCCTTAACTCTCTACCCACTTCTAGCTAAAGTCCCTGCATTCTACCCCATCACTCCACTGAAACTTCTCTTGCCCAAGTCATTCACGATTTTTCTGTTTCTAAAACTAACAGATACTTTTAAGCCCTCCTCTTTCTTGATCCTGCTGGAGCATTTGATACCATTCCCCACTTTATTCATTTTCTTTCCAAAGCTTGACTGGCGTTGTAGCCTTCTGATTTTTCTCTGACTTCTCAGGTTGAAGGAAAACAGCCTTCATGAACTCATCCTCCATCTGTTAGTGTATGGCATCCTGAGTCCCATGCTTGGTCCCTAGCACTGAACTGCAGGCTCACACAGCTAACTATGATGGTCCCTAAGCTCACCTCCCGCTATGCATTCCCCCATAAATTTTATCCCTAGCTGTGGTTTCAGTTACTGTATATGCACTGACAACTCCCGAATCTATATCTCCAGTGCCACAATTCCTGTTAAACTGCAAACTCATCATCTTGAATGTCTCAAAGTAAACAGCACCCTCTTCATCTGGCTCCATATCAAATCCTCACTGTCTCTCAATGAAAGATACCATCAAGGATAGTGTCCTTGTCACTCATAAGGTCCTTCCAAAGCATCAATTACATTTAGCAACAGACACCCAATTCTGATGATTGAGTATGGGGTTAGAATTTCCCCATGTTTCTCAAGTACCTGAGACACTCTTCCACGAGTGCATATTTTCTTCCAATTCTATACGATCCCAGTATACAAACATGACTATTGCTTTGCTACTTTGTGTCAGGAACGACTTGTTCTCCACTATGACCAGTGATGGGGTCCTCATTTCAACACACCTGGCAGGTGAGCCAGCTCTACAATCTCATTTTAGCCTCTACTTTCTTCACCTTTCCTGTCACCAATGGTAGTAGGTTGGGTTACCTGGAAGCAGAGACGGGGATGGAGATTAGAGTTCAGACAGTTTATCAGAGAATGGTTCCTAGGTAAATGCCTTGGACAAGAAGGGATAAAGCAGGATTAAACAAGGGGAGAAGCTGGTATACTATGCAGTCTCAAAAAAGGTCTCAGTCAACCTCGCAGGGAGCAACTGGGATGGCCCTTCAGAGTTGTCCCAGGTTGCAGTAAAGGGGCCAGAACTTTCTGCTCGCATGTGGACCAGGTATTGGATGTAGCCAGTCCTCTGAAGTGGTTAGTGATCTTGGGCCTGACAGCTCTCTCTGGATGAGGGCATTTCCAGAAAGAGCTGCTGGCTGATGACTGTTCACTGGCAGCACTCCAACCTGCTAGGGACCTGGACATCTTAGTGACCACTGCACCAGCTGTGCCATTGAGGAAGGTGCTTGATTTCTCTGTTTCCTTGTGTGTGAACTGGGGAGGAATAATTGTATTATCTAATAGGGATGAGAATTAAGGGAAAAAAAAAACCAGCATAGTACCTGGTGGAGCACATGCTAAGCCCTCATAAGTGTTAAGCTATCGTTGTGATTATTATTACTTTATAGGTATATTTTATAATATTTTATTATTTTCATTTTTCTCATACCTCGTTCATTCAGAACTACCTACGATTTGGTTAAAAGTTACTCTTATATGCTCTTATAGCACCCTACAGTTCACATACCATATTATTATTGCCTTCTCATCTGTCTCCCTTATTAGAGTGTAAATTCCTTGAAAGCAGTCACCTCTTAGCCTTACCTAAAACCTGGCTGGTCTTGCAACATGTCCAACGAAGGCTACCCATTCTCTCCTACCCCACACAACTCTGCACAAGCCATCTTCTCCCTTCTTGTCACCGTTGTCCACCAGCTGGCGTCCAGCCCATCCCACTCACTCATAGAAGGTTTGGACGACGGGCTCACAGTCACTTTACATCTCATTTCCTGCCATCACATGATGTGACCTTAGTGTCCACAGGACAACCCAGACAAAATCCTAATCCCTCAGTTCCTTGATCTTTTTACCTCTAATGATCATTATCTCAATTCCTCCTCTCCTGCCCATTCCCATAGCAGGTGTGTGATTCAGGCTGTACCCACGTGTGTGGCAAACTGGGCATTCTGTGCCAATTGACCAGGCATCATTCCAATGTCCAATGATCCAAACATCATTCTGATTGGTCAGCACCTTTCTTATAGTCATTAAATATTTTTAATATTACCCCTACCCTTGAACATAGCCTAAAACATGTTCAACGTTTTCCAGTGTTCTTCAATCTCATTGAAGCCAATCCATTGACTGCTCTGGTTTCTCCAAATTGTTGGCCCCTTTCCTTCCTTTTTATACTAAATCAGCTTAGAGCTAATGGTCTTTCATTTCAGTAAGATGTTTCAAAAAAAAAAAAAAAAAAAAAAACTTTAACTCTCTTGTCCCAGTGTCTTTTTGTAGTCTCATTTAAGGTTTGCCAGATGCTGCTTTCTCTACAGTTCAAAAAAGCCCTGCTGGGACAGTCCCATGCCAGGGCTTACTGGTAGTCTTCATTAATTCATGATCCCCATCCTCAAATGATCCCTCAATGCATCCTAAAAATTCCTCACGTTTCCTAGTCAAATTGCTCCCGGTCTCCCAAGATGCTTCTCAAACTCTCAAATCCCTTCCTCCTGTCCTCCCTCAATGAGCAAATAAACTAGCCTTTTAACAAATCTTATGGAAATTAGTTAAAATAATACATGCCCATTATAACAGGGAAAACCATCGAAGATATATAGAGAAAAGAAGACATAATATCTCTGATACTGTCCAGCTATAGGCTCATTGCTCTGGGGAAATCAATGTTAAGAAGCAGGTGGGAGTTTCTTGACTCATATGAACAAATGCAAATATATGGAGACATGTATATGGAGCATGTATCTGTCCTGACAACTATGGGATCACATTATAGATATTTCTCAGCAGTTTGCTTTTCATAGTTAACCATAATAATGAACATTCTCCACCTTTGCCAGTATTCATCATATATACGATATGTATACCACGTCTATATCAAATATCATATATGTATGTAGATGCATACCAATACATAAATTATATGTTAATACATATAGAGATAAACCACCTCTGTTTAGCCTGTGCAGAACTCCAGGATAACTTAGCTACATAGCTACTCAAAGCTCCCTCTATCACAAGGAATTTCCAAACTGCATACCTAAGCGAGACAGAACCGATTATAATTAAACACTTAAATACATTCATGTCTAGAGAACTCAAAGTAAATAACTAGCTCTAGTAGGATCTAGAACCAGAAAAATACCATTTCACCCAGAAATCACAATACAAGGGATTTATATACCCAAAGGTTTATAAATCATTCTGCTATAAAGACACCTGCACATGTATGTTTATTGCAGCACCATTTACAGTAGCAAAGACTTGGAACCAACCCAAATGCCTATCAATAATAGACTGAATTAAAAAATGTGGCACATATACACCATGGAATACTATGCAGCCATAAAAAAGAATCAATTCATGTCCTGTGAAGGGACATGGATGAAACTAAAAGCCATCATCCTCAGCAAACTAACACAGGAACAGAAAACTAAACACTGTATGTTCTCATTAAGTGGTAGTTGAACAATGAGAACACATGGACTTAGGGAGGGGAACATTAACACAATAGGGCCGGTCAGGGGTTGGGGGACAAGGGAAGGGAGAGCATTAGGACAAATACCTAATGTATGCAGGGCTTAAAACCAAGATGAGGGGTTGATAGGTGCACCACGGCACATGTATACCTATGTAACAAACCTGCATGTTCTGCACATGTATCCCAGAACTTAAAGTAAAAATTAAAAAATAAAAACTAGATCTTATAAAATTTTGAAATTGGAGTCAGGGCATTTCCTCCCCAGAACAGTTTCTGCTGTACTAGCAAGGTCACATGACATGGATTCCTATTAGTATCTTTTTATGAAGGGATTTGTCTTTGGCATGTTAATATTATCCTAATTCAGCCATTCACTAATTGATAGCTTAATCATTTTCAGTTTTCTTGCCATGAAAGCAAAGCTGTAATAAATATCCTGGAACATATGATTTTTCATAATGCTGCTGTTATTTTCACAGGAAAGAGTTCCAAACTGAAATTCCTGTGCTGAAGAGAATGGATTTTTTTTTATTTCATAAAGATGTTCGGATTACATTCAGAGATGATGCAGCAATTCACTATTGTCAGAAGCCAGGTAAGAAACCGCCTGCTTCCCCACACTCCTGACAGCACAAAATGGGACCTCTACCCTCTTTGTTTCCTTTTCTTCTTTTCTTCTGTCAATTTGATAATTAAAAATGTATTTTCTGGAGAAATAAGAACAAATTTTTACATTGGTGGTGGGAATGTAAATTAGTTCGACCATTGTGGAAGACGGTGTGGTGATTCCTCCAGGACCTAGAACCAGAAATACAATTTGACCCAGCAATCCCATTATGGGGTATATACCCAAAGGAATATAAATCATTCTGCTATCAAGACACATGCACACGTATTTTTGTTGCAGCACTATTTACATTAGCAAAGACATGGAACCAACCCAAATGCCCACAAATGACAGACTGGATAAAGAAAATGTGGCACATATACACCATGGAATACTATGCAGCCATAAAAAGAAATAAGATCATGTCCTTTGCAGAGACATGGATGAAGCTGGAAGCAATCATCCTCAGCAAACTAACAGGAACAGAAAGCCAAACACCGCGTGTTCTCGCTCATAAGTGGGAGTTGAAAAATGAGAACACATGGACACAGGGAGTGGAAAAACACACACCAGGGCCGGTCAAGAAGTCAGGGGCGAGGGGCAGGAGACCATTAGGGAAAATAGTTTATGCATGTGGGGCTTAAAACTTAGATGATGGGTTGATAGTTGCAGCAGACCACCATGGCACATGTATACCTATGTAACAAACCTGCATGTTCTGCACTTGTATCCCAGAACTTAAGGAAAAAACTATTCTCCTGGTTTAATTTTACTTACTTGACTTCTAGAAAGTTTGAGTATCTTTTTATGTTTATTGGATATTTAAATTTTATCTTCTATGAATCACTTGTGCCCTCTTTTGTGTGTTTTCTCTTATTGATTTAGAGAAATTCTTTTTATTGTGAATATTAATAGTTTTGTCTGTCATATCTGTCGAAAATATATTTCCCATTTCTTAGTCTTTTTTTTTGCCATGAATTTTTAAAAGTATTTATGTAACAAGACAAATATATCTTTCTGATTACTGGGTTTACTGGTTTGTTTGGGAGCATTTCACCATTCAAAATTTGCTCTCCAAATTTTTATTATAATCTTTTGTTGTTTTCTGATATTAAATATTTGTTATTTTTGTATATGGTATGAGAAAGAGCTCTAGCATTGGGTTTTTCCCTCATTTATCTCCCCAGATACATATAATATACATTATATTAATTTGATATATAGTTAAAAACATACATCTATCTATATTCATCTATCTGTAGATAGAATGAAAATCCCATCTATTTTAGTCTGTTTTCTATTGCTGTAACAGAAAACCATAGACTGGTTTTCTAAGAAGAGTTACTTCATCATGTTTCTGGAGGCTGGGAAGTTCAAGTGCATGGCTCAAGCACCTGGTGTGGACTTTCTTACTGTATCACAGCAGAGCAGAGAGCAACACATGGCAAGAGGGCAAAATCTAGAGAGTCAGAGAGTGCTCGCTTTTATACCAAAGCCACTCCTGCAATAATGAACCCACTCCTCTGACAGCAGCATTAATCCATACATGAGGGCAGAGGGATTAAGTTTCTAACACAGGAAATTTTAGGAGACATTCAATATAACACCATCTTTGTCATGAGTTAAAGTATCATAGATATTTGTATCTGTTTCTGGATTCTTCAGGCTCTTCCACTAACCACTTCATTTCTGTCACCGATTAAAATCTTAGGCAAGCTTTAATAGCTAATAAAGTAGATTTTTACTGACTAGTATTCTTTATTATTTCCTTATGTTGTTGAATTATTTTGGATATCTATGCTTCAATACTGATTTTTAAATTATCTAATCTATTTCAAAAATGTTAATATTCTAAGTGAAATTTAGTAATTTTGAAGTATTTTTTTTATTTTTATTTTTGAAAGAAAGAAAAAGAGAGAAAGAAAGAGTGAAAGAAAGAAAAAAAAAGAATGTAAGAGAGAAAGAAAGAGGAAGAGAAAGAGGGAGCGAGAACAGGATTCTTGTTCTATTGCCCAGGCTAGAATGCAGTCTACAAATGAGTATTAAAAACCTCTTTTATGCCAATAATTGTGCTTAACAATGGAGACAGGAAGGAATAAGGGATGAAAATAACAAGCAGCTAACCAATATTTTATTTAAACCTATGAAATGCTGTGCAATTGCTGAGGAGTGATTTACTTCCAATTATGTGGTCACTTTTGAAATAGGTGTAATGTGATACTGAGAAAAATGTATCTTTTGTGGATTCGGGGTGGAGAGTTCTGTAAATATTTGTTAAGTATACTTGTTCCAGGTCTGAGTTCAAGTCCTGGATATTCTTGTCAATTTTCTATCTCGTTGATCTGTCTAATATTGACAGTATAATGTTAAAGTCTCCCACTATTATTGTGTGGTTCTTTTCTACTATTGAGTATAAATTTATTTTCTAAAAATATTTTTGTATATATTTATGAATTGTTTACAAAAAACATGAGATAACCACTTTATGTATTTGAGTTTGTATATATTAAATTGTTGAAACTTTATTGACAACATTAAATTTGTTCTTTAGCCTCTATTGGGGTAAAGAATAAAAAGAAATGTAATCAAACCAGCTCAAGAACAGCACTGTGAACCTGTGAACAATCTCCAAATTTAAGCCATTCTAGAGAGATTAACAAAAGGCTATAGTTTTCCCCGTGAGATATTGAATAGAGACACTGAGGGAAATGTTACAATATGTATCGAGTGCTATGTATATATTCCTGCCTGATGCGAATTAAAGCATACCATTAAGTGTGCTTCACATGCAAACTAACTTTTCCTTTAGTGGAAAAATGTAAAGGTTATAGGAAATGTCTGTTCACCTTTCAGCTTGTTTAAAAGGATGATGAGTTCCTAGAGCATTTGGGAAAATAACCCAAACTCAAGAAGATTTTTTTTTCAATTACCAAAAGAATATTAAAAACAATTTAACAAAGCTTATGGCATAACACAAAGAAATACATGACATCAAGGAACAAAGAAGCAACACTCACAATCTGTTATAAGTAAAGAATTTTCACACAGCCACTGGCTTCACCAAAAATGAGATTAGATTCCTATGACATGTAGCAACAACTTTACTCAGAGACAGCTAAAGTTAAAAATAAAATAGCATATTAAAGTATCAGTAGGTGATTTTTAATAACTTTTTCTGGAAGAAGATGAGATTTCTTCATAGAGCATGTATTAAGATCAAATCCTTTCTAGAGACCAGTAAGAATGAATGTCATGTTTAAATGAAATATATCATGACTCTAATTATTTTCAATACCAGAAAGGAAAAAAGACAGAAATACTAATACCATTGGCATTTTATTATCTTCTTTCAGGAATGATATAAGAAAGATGGTAGTATGAAAGTTTCTTATCTTCATCTTCCCACAGAAACACTGATTTAACAACCATACATGAACAACATTATCTTCTGTATTAGTCCATTTTCATGCTGCTTATAAAGACATACCCAAGAATGGGCAAAAAAATAAAAGAAGTTTATTGGACTTACAGCTCCCCATGGCTGGGGAGACCTCACAATTTTGGTGGGAGGTAAAAAGCACTTCTTATATGGTGGCAGAAAGAGAAAATGAGGAAGAAGCAAAAGGAAAAAACCCTGAAAAAATCCATTAGATCTCCTGAGACTTATTCACTATCATAAGAAGAGCACAGAAAAGACCGGCCCCCATGATTCAATTTCCCCATTCTGGGTTTATCTCACAACTTGTGGGAATTCTAGGAGATACATTTCAAGTTGAGATTTTGCTGGGGACACAGCCAAATTATATAATTCTGCCTCTGGCCCATCCGAATTTCATGTCCTCATATTTCAAAACTAGTTATGTCTTCCCACTAGTCCCCCAAAGTCTTAACTCATTTCAGCATTAACCCAAAAATCCACAGTCCAAAGTCTGATCTAAGACAAAGCAAGTGCCTTCTTCCTATAAGCCTTTAAAATCAAAAGAAAGTAATCTAGTTACTTCCTAGATTCAATGAGGGTACAGGTATTGGGAAAATGAAGCCATTTCAAATGGGAGAAATTGTCCAAAGCAAAGGGGTTACATGGCCCATGCAAGTCTGAAATCCATCAGGGAAGTCAAATTTTAAAGCTCCAAAATGATCTCCTTTGACTTTAGGTCTCACATCCAGGTCACGCTGATGCAAGATGTAGGTTCCAATGGTCTTGGGCAGCTGCAACCCTGTGGCTTTGCAGGGTACACCAGCCTCCCAGCTGCTTTCACAGGCTGGCATTGAGGGTCTGCAGCTTTTCCAGCTGCATGGTGCAAGCTTTTGGTGGATCTACCATTCTGGGATCCGGAGGACGATGGCCTTCTTCTCACAGCTCCACTAGGAAGTGCCTCAGTAGGGACTCTATGTGGGAGGTCAAACCCCAGATTTCCTTTTTGCGCTGCCTGAGAAGAGATTCTCCATGAGGTTCCTGCCCCTGCAGCAGACATTTGCCTGGGTATCTGGGCATTTTCATCATTTTCATACATATTCTGAAACCTAGGTGGAGGTCCCGAAACCTCAATTCTTGACTTCTGTGCACCCATGGTTTCAACAACACGTGGAAGCTGCCAAGGCTTGGGGCTTCCACCCTCTGAAACCACAGCGAGAGCCCCTTTCAGCCATGGCTGGAGCAGCTGGTACACAGGGCACAAAGTAACTAGGCTGCACACAGCATGGGGACCCTCAGCCTGGTCCACAAAACCACTTTTTCCTCCTGAGCTTCCAGGCCTGTGATTGGAGAGGCTGCTGTGAAGGTCTCTGATATGGCCAGGAGACATTTTCCCTGTGGTGTTGGGGATTAACATTAGGCTCCTTGATACTTACACAGATTTTTGTAGCAGGCTTGAATTTCTCCCCAGAAAATGAGTTTTTCTTTTCTATTGCATTGTCAGGCTGCAATTTACCAATTTTTATGCTCTCCTTCCCTTATAAAACTGAATGTCTTTAATGGCACCCAATCACCTCTTGAATACTTTGTTCCTTATAAATTTTTTCCACCAGATACCCTAAATCATCTCTCTCAAGTTCAGAGGTCCTAAATCTCTAGGGCAGGGGCAAAATGCAGCCAGTCTCTTTGCTAAAACATAACAAGAGTTACCTTTGCTCCAGTTCCCAACAAGTTCCTCATCTTGATCTGAGACCACATCAGCCTGGATTTTGTTGTCCATATTACTATCAGTATTTTGGGCAAAGCCATTCAACCAGACTCGATGAAGTTTCAAACTCTTCCACATTTTCCTGTCTTCTTCTGAGCCCTTTGAAATGTTTCAATTGCTGCCTCTTACCCAATTCCAAAGTCACTTACACATTTTTGGGTATCTTTGTAGCAATACCCCATTTTACTGGTACCAATTTACTGTCTGTTTACAAAACGCTGATAAAGACATGCCTGGAACTGTGAAGAAACAGAGGTTTAATTGGACTTACAGTTCCACCTGGCTGGGGAGGCCTCACAATCGTGGCAGGAGATGAAAGGTACTTCTTACATGGCAGCAGTGGGAGAAAATAAAGAAGAAGCAAAAGCTGAAATCCCTGATAAACCAATCAGATCTTCTAAGACTAATTCACTCTCACAAGAATACCACAGGAAAGACCGACTGCATGATTCAATCAACTGCCCCAGGTCCCTGTCTCAAGGCATGGGAATTTAATTCAAGTTGAGAGTTGGATGGGGACATAGCCAAACCATTTACTCTTCCTAAAACTCACAGACTAGCCAGCAAAGCACAGTGCTGAGAGATTCCTTTGACCCACAAGTTCTCTTATGAATAAAAGGAAGAAGAAAGTTTGCATCCAACTTGGCTGTGGATTTTGGAACCAGACCACTTTGGCCATGGACCATGGCACCAGAGTCCAGTTAATAAACTCTGGGACAAGATCAGCTTAACCATAGGCACTAGCAACAGGCATGTGTGACTGTAGACCTCAGCACCAAATCTACATGCAGATCCCAGCACCAAACCCACTCAACAGCAAACCTTAGCAGCAGACCCATTAGACTACAGATCCAGGAGCCAATGCCACCCATCCACAAATGGTTGGTACTAGACTCAAGCATCCATGGATCCTAGCACAAGGTCTACATGCACACAGGTTATGGCATAAGTACTGATTGTTCTCAACTCCATCATCAGGCCCTCCTGTCCACCCATCCTAGACCCTAGATTACTCACCAGGGCTACCCAGAATTTCTGGACAGACTGACTAGTGAGGGGTTTTCCCAGCCAAATCTAGTCTATGAAAACTAAAAGAGGTGACTGATTTTTAAAATGTGTACCCATGAATACAAAAATAGAAAGATTATAAAAAATCAGAAAACAAACAGACACCACAAAATAACAGTATAAAGTACTACTAACCAACCCTGAGAAACAAAGATACATGAACTGTCTGGCAATGACTGCAAACTAAAAATCTTAAAAAATCTTAGTGAGCTACAAAAGAACACAGATAACTAAACAGCATCTGAAGGACAATGCATAAGCAAAATGAGAAATTAAATAATGAGGTCCAAACTATTAAAAAGAAAACAGAAATTCTGGAGCTGAATAATACAAAAAATGATGTAAAAAATTCTATAGAGAGCTACTCTACCAGTCTTAATCCTGAAGTAGGAGGAATCAATGAGCTTGAAGACAGGTCTTTGAAATTATCCAGTCAAATAAGAAAAAGAAAAACTCTCTCCCTCTTTCTCCCTCTTTCTTTCTCTCTTTCATTCCTTTTTTTTCTTTCTTTCACTCTTTCTTTCTTCCTTCTTTTCTCTTTTTCTTTCTTTCAAAAAAATAAAAATAAAAAAAGAAAAAGAAAAAATAATTTTTAAAAATGCAGTGGGCTATGAAACTTCTGGGATACCATTAAGTGAACCAAATAAACATTATGGCAGTCACAGAAGGATTTTCAAAAGAGAGAGAGAGAGAAAGTTTACCTGTAGAAATAATTGCTGAATTATATCCCAAATCTGGGGAGGAAAATATACTTCCAGATTCATAAAACCCCAAAGGACTTGAATAGATTAAACCTAAAAAGGTCTATAGCAAGACACATTATAATTAAATTGTCACATGTCAAATACAAATAGGGAATTTAGCAGCAGGTGAAAAGTGACTCTTATTTTCTAGGGAATAGCTGTACTGCCATCAGCAGATTTCTCAGTATAAATATTGCAGGCCGAGAAAGCATGGGATGACAGATACAAAGTACTGGAAAAAAAATTGCTAAATAAGATTATTTTGTTTGAAAAAACTGTCCTTGAAAAATAAAGGAGATACAAACTTACCCAAAAAAGCAAAAACTGATGGAATTTATCACCACTAGACCTGCCTTACAAGAGTGCTAAAAGAAGTTCTTCTTGTTGAAATAAAAGGATGTTAAACAGTAACACAAAAGCATATAAAATTGTAAATCTCAATGGCAAAGTAAATATATAGATAAACACAGAATAATGTAGTACTGCAGTGGTGTTGTGTAAGGCACTTTTAAATTTAGTGTGAAATATAAAAGACAAAAATACAAGAAATACTTATGTTCAGAAATTAGTTAATGGATATAATACAAAAAGAAGTAAATTATGACATCAATAAAACAAAGTGTGTGGGGAGAGGAAAAATATAGACTAAGTAAAGTGGTTATCAGCTCAAAATAGACGTTTATAGCTACAAGAAATTTTATGTAAGCCTCGTAATAACCACAATAAAAAAAAAAAAACAAAACTGAAAGCAGATACCAATAAAAGAGAAAAATGATCAAAATATATTACCACAAATATTATCAAATCAAAAGGGGGGATAGCAATAGAGGAAAGGAAGAACTAAGAAACTATAAAACAGAAAATTAATAAAAAATGACAGTAAGTCCTTATCTATCAATAATAAATGTAAATGGATTAAACTCACCAATCAAATATATAATGTGCCCAAATAGATTGTTTAAAACATCCAATTACTTTTCTTTGCCTGCAAGATACTTTAGATTTAAAGACATACATAGGCTAAAAGAGAGGACATACAAAAATATATTCCATGAGTATTGTAACCAAAAAAGACAGAAATTCACTTGCTTATATCAGATAAAATAGACCTCACTTCATTTGAGATCTGTTTTATCTGATGATATAAGCAAGTGACACAGATCATTATATAACGATTAAAAAAATCAATTTGAAAGGAAGCTATAATAATTATATATATCCAACATTAGTGTACTTAAATATGTAAAGCAAGATCTGAGAGGGGAAGTAGATAGCAATATGGTGAGAGTAGAAGACTTCAGTATTGCATTTACCACAATGGACACATCATCCAGACAGAAAATCAATATGGAAATAGTGACCTAGAAAAATATTATAAATAAAATGAGCCTAAGAAACATGTACAGAACAGTGTACTCAAAAGTAGCAGAATCCATATTGTTCTTAAATGCATATAGAACATTCCACCTAATAGATCATATGGTAAGTTACAAAACGAGCTTAATAAATATAAGAATAATTAAAACAACCTGAAGTTTATTTTCCAACCACAATGAAATGAAACTAGAAATCAATAACAAAAGAAAAATATAAAAATTTATAAACATGGAAATAAAAAAGACGCTTTTGAACAACCAATAGGTCAAAGAGGAAATCAAAAGAAAAATTAGAAAACATCTTGAAATGAGTGAAAATAAATGTACCACAAAATTGATAAAAATTAGTAAATAAAGTACTAAGAGGAATACATATACTAATAAATCCCTACATTAAAAAAAGAAACAAAACAAATAAAAATCCTAGTATTGAACTCGCAGAAATTAGAAAAGGAAGCACAATCTGATCCCAAAACTAAGAGAAAGAAAGGAAATAAAGATTAGAGCAACAATAAACAAAATAAATAAATCTAAAAATAGGAGAAAAAATAAATGAAACTAAGAGTTTATTTCTAAGAAAACAAAATTGGCCAACACTTAACTAAACTAAAAAAAGAGAAGACAAAAATAAAAGAATAAATGGAAGAGATCTATTACAAACAGGACATAAACAACAGATTATAAACAATATTACAAATAGATGATAAACACACCAACAGATCATAAGGGATATTGTGAAAAACTACACACCAAAATATTGAACAACTGAGAAAAAGTGAATAAATTTGTAGAAACATACAACATTCCAAGACTCATTTGGGAAGCCTAAACAGACCAATTAAAAAATCAGGAAATTTAATCCGTGATTAAAAAGTTCTAAATAAAGAAGAATCTAGGGCCAGATAATTTCATGGGTGAATTCTACCAAATGTATAGAGAAGAATTAGTACCAGTCTTTCTTAAACTTTTCCCAAATTAGAAAAGGGACTCTTTCTAATCTGCCTTAATGAATTTAGCATCCTCCTATTATTAAGCCAGACAAAGATACCACAACAAAATGAATCTATAGCCAAATATCCCTGAAGAACATTGATGCCAAAATTTTCAACAAACTACTAGCAACCAAATTCAACAGGATGTTAATGCAATCACACACCATGTTAAAGTGGGATGGAAGGATGATTCAACATATGCAAATCAATCAATGAGATACACCAAATGAGCAGAAAAAAAGATGAAAATCACATGATCATTTAAATAGATGCAAAAAAAGCATTTACCAAAATTCTACATACTTTTATGATAAAATCTCTCAACAAAATAGGTATAACTTACTTGTAATGCTTCTACTAACATAATACTTAATGGTTAAAAAAAAAAAAAAAAACTGAAAGTGTTTTCTATAAGACCTGGAACAAGGCAAAGATGCCCACTGGCCATTTCTATTCAACTTGATATTAGAAATTTTATCCAGAGAATCAAGCAAGAGAAAGAAATAAAATTCATTCAAAGATAAAAGTAAGATGGAAAATTATCTGTTTGCAGATTGCATGATCTTATAGATCTTATAGGTTTTGATCTGCATTTCTGTAATGATTTGTGATATAAGACATGTTTTAACTAAAAAGTTAGAAAGTTAACTTTTAGTTTTTTAACTAAGAATTAATCAGAAGATAACGTCTATAAACTATTTTCATGTCAGCATATCTATTAATATCTATACATATATCTTTGCCTTCCCATTAGTAGAGATTAACGATGAAAGAACTTCCAAAAGTTCATGGAAAAGGTATATTATGAAAAATCAATGCAAGAATTCCAAATTTTTTACACCAAGATGAACTCATAGGAAGTTATTATAACATGTCTGAACAGGGTCTAGATTGAGACATTAAGAAAGGTAAGATATCAATTTGAATAAACCCCCTATCAGAGCAATATGAATTCTGCTAAAATTGAAGCAAGAAAAAATATCAAATTTATGACAAATCTTAGGTGGAAAAATGGTGAAATTAATGATGCCTCATAAAAAGTTTCAGTGATCAATACCTTAAGGAAATCATTAGTTTACAAATGAAAAACTTATTTTAATAAGGGACAAAAAATATTGAGGTTATGAATATCAACATAACATTATCTCTTGCTTGGATTATGCCTCTATCTAGCTAATTGGACTCTGTAATTACAGTCCTGGCACCTCACATCTTTTCTTCAGCTATATGATTAAAACAACTATGTTAATAATCTTTTAAAAATTAAAAACAGATCTTATCAGCCTTCCACTCTAAACTTTTGAATGATTTTCAATCTTACTCAGATTAAGATCTAAGCTTTACAATAGACTAGAAGGCCCTTTATGATCTGCTACCTTCCTCACTCCCCATAATTTTCCCTGTGACCTCATCTGTTCTGCTCCTATCTTGAAATTACACTTATCTCCTATCTCATTCTTTCCTACTCCTTGAGGATGCTAAACATGCTTTTGTGCTTTTGCCCCTTCTGGTCACAGATACTCATTCCTCAAAATACTTTCATGACTTAGCTGCTCACCTTCTTTAAATATGTGCTCCAAAGTTACCTTCTCAGTTGTCTTTTCTATCTGTTCTACTTAAAATTATAACAACCTTCACCCTCAAACTTTATCTTCTATATGTGTCTCAACAATATTTACCACCTTCTAGCATGCGAAAATTTGCATATTTTATTATAAAAATAATATAAACACTTTGTGGACAGCAGTTTGGGTAAAATAGTGGCTTTTTTTATTAGTATATACTGAATATTTACTGAATTCTATTCATGGATATACTTCTGATTGCTTTGAGGAAACCTAATTATAATTTATGTACATTAATTTTTAATTTTTTAACTCCTATTTTAGGTTCACAGGAACATGTGCAGGTGTGTTATATAGGTAAATTGTGTGTCATAGGTGTTAGATGTCCAGATTATTTCATCACCCAGCTAGTAAGCATAGTACACAATACTCCTTCCTCCCAACTTCCACTCTGAGGTAGACCCCAGTGTCTGTTGTTCCCTGCTTTCTGTCCTTGTGTTCTGAATATTTAGCTCCCACTTCTAAGTGAGAACACACTATTTTTGGTTTTCTGTTCCGTTCCCTTGTTAGTTCACTTAGAATAATGGCCTACAGGTCCATTCATGTTGCTGCAATGGACATGATCTCATTCTAAGACTACATAGTATTCCATGGTACATATCTACTACATTATCTTTATCCAGTCTAAAACTGATGGGAATTTAGATTGAGTCCATGTCTTTGCTGTTGTGAATAATTCTGTGATGAACATACATGGTCATGTGTCTTTATGGCAGAATAATTTATATTCCTTTGAGTATACACCCAGTAATGGGATTTCTGGATCAAATGGTAATTCTATTTTACATTCTTTGAAAAATCACTGTGCTGCTTTCTACAATGATTGAGTTACTTTACATTCCCTCTAGCAGTGTATAACTTTCTCCTTTCTCCACAACCTTGACAGTAGCTGCTATTTTTTGACTTTTTAATAACAGCCATTCTGCCTCGGTGAAGTGGCATCTCACTGTGGTTTTGATCTGCATTTCTGTAATGATTTGTGATATAAGACATGTTTTCATATGCTTGTTGGCTGCATGTATGTCTTTTGAAAAATTGTATGTTCATGCTCTTTGCCTGCTTTTTAATGGGGTTGTCTTCTGCTTCTTAATTGGTTACTTATAGATTCTGGATATTATAATTTTGTCAAATGCTTAGTTTGCAAATCCTTTCTACCATTCTGTAAGTTGTCTGTTTACTCTGTTGACAGTTGTGTTTGTTGTAGAGAAATACTTCAGCTTAATTTGATCTCATATGTCAATATTTGCTTTTATTGCAATTGCTTTTGGCAACTTCTTCACGAAATATTTGCCAGGGACTATGGCCAGAATGGTGTTTCCTAGGTTATATATGAGAATTTTTATAGTTTTGGGTTTTACATTTAAGTCTTTACTCCAGCTTGAGTCTTTTTTTTTTTTTTTTTTTTTTTTTTGGTATATAGTGTTAAAAAGGCATCCAGTTTCAGTCTTCTCCATGTGGTTAGACAGTTTTTCCAGCACCACTTATTGAATAAGAAGTCTTTTCCTCATTGCTTGCCTTTCATGACTTTGACAAAGATCAAACAGTAGTAGATGTGTGGCATTATTATCTGGGTTCTCTATTCTGTTCCATTGGTCTATATGTCTGTTTGTGTACCAGTGTCATGGTTTTAGGTTACTGTAACCTTGTAGTATAAGTTTAAGTTGGGGAATACTCCAGCTCTGTTCTTTTGGCTAAGTATGGACTTGGATACTAAGGATCTTTTCTTGTTTCCATATGAATTTAGAACTTTTACATATGAATTTTCAA
This sequence comes from Cacajao melanocephalus, assembly GCA_963573385.1. Taxonomy (NCBI): domain Eukaryota; kingdom Metazoa; phylum Chordata; class Mammalia; order Primates; family Pitheciidae; genus Cacajao; species Cacajao melanocephalus. Next base: position 23,084 of record CAUYLG010051178.1, on the reverse strand, counting down.
AAGGTTTTTTTGTCTAATGATGTGAAAAACATGGCATTGGTAGTTTATTAGGTATAACATTTAATTTATAAATTGCTTTGGTCAGTATAGCCATTTAAAAAAATTTTTAGGTTTGGAGGTATATGCCTAGGTTTGTTATATAGGCAAACTCATGTCATGGGGTTTGTTGTACAGATTATTTCATCACACAGGAATTAAATCTAGTATCCAGTAATTATATTTTCTGCTCCTCTCCCTCCTCCCACCCTCCATTTTTTGAAATTACATTTAAGAAATTGTATGACATTTCTTAACAGCTACTTGAGTTAATTTATATATGAACATAAAAAGCAATTAAAATTAGTTTAAGAATCATAAATTCAAAGTGGTAATTGGAAGTAATAAGTTTCAAAGTAAGGAAGTAACATGAAGACACAAAAATTCACTTACACAAAATCTAAATAGATAAACTAATGATTTAAGAAAAAGTAAAAATAAATTATAATTAATTTGTTGATCAAAATGAGTAATGCTAGTCATCAGTAAGTGCCAGAAAAATATCACAATATTATGTGGGAAATAAATGAATTGGAAATAATAGTGCAATTTAGTAAGCACATTAATAAAGTACTATAATTAATCAAAGAAAAATAAAGTCAGCAAAATGGTCAATAATTAAGAATCATAGGTTAAAAATCATAGTTAATTATAGGAAAATTGATCAAAAGGCAAATTGACAGTGTAGGTAAACCATTGACGCAAATGCAGAATTTTAAACTTTTCTGAAGCCACCGTCATTCAAAGCTCTGTACTATACTACGGTGGCAATTAAACAAAGGTGTTTCTGACCTTTGTTTGGCCTCCTAATATACTTGCTGTTGAATAACTAATTAGTTTTGATTAAGTTTAGAAAAAAAGAGAATAGAAGCAGTACACATAGAAATACCTTATTATGTATTTTTTTTCTAAGAATGTGGGTATATTTGAAAGGAGATACTTTTCTTAACTGATAGTTTTAATTAAACAACCATAAACAAAATAATATTTTATTTATTATTATTTCAATAGTTATTGAGAATTTGTGATGTTTGATTGTATGGATAATTTGTTTAGGTGTTATTTCTGAGATTTGATGCATCCATCATCAAAGCTGTGTACACTGCACCCTCTATGCAGTCTTTTATTCCTCACCTGCCTTCCACCCTTCCCCCAGTGTCTCCAGAGTCCATTATTTGTTTCTTATGACTTTGCATTCTCATAAATTATCTCCAAGCCTAGAAGAATGGAGCTGGATTTTCATCTCTCATCTTAAACAAAAATCAACTCAAGATGAATCAAAGACTTAAATCTAAAACCTGAAACCATACAAATTCTAGAAGATAATATCAGAAAAACCCTTCTAGACATTGACTTAGACAGATCATTACCAAGAAGCCAAAAGCAAATGAAACAAAAAGAAAGATAAATGGATAGGACTTAAATGAAAAAAACTTCTGCATAGGAAAAGAAATAGCAGAGTAAACAGACAACCCACAGAGTGGAAGAAAATATTCACAAACTGTGCATCCAACAAAGAACTAATATCCAGAATCTACAAGGAACCCAAACAAATAAGCAAGAAATACGACAGCAAGAACTAATCCCATCAAAGGAACTCAAACAAATCAGCAAGAAAAAATTAAATGACAAAAAATAATCCTATTAAAAAGTGTGCAAAGGATATGAATAGAAAATTTTGAAAAGAAGACATACATGTGTCCAAAAAACGTATGAAAAAATGATGAACATCTCTTATTATCAAGGAACTAAAAATAAAACCACAATGCAATATCACTTTGCTCCTCTAATAATGGCCATAATTTAAAAACCAAAAAATAATAGATGTTAGCATGGATGTGGTGAAAAGGGAATATTTTCACACTCTTGGTGGAAATGTAAAATAGTACAATCACTATGGAAAACAGAATGAAGATTTCTTAAAGAAATAAAAGTAGAACTACCATTTGATCCAGCAATCCCACTCCTGAGTATCTACCCAGAGGACAATAAGTCATTATATGAAAATGACACTTGCACATGCATGTTTGTAGCAGCAGAATTTGCAATGTGAAAATATGAAACCAGCCTAAATGCCCATGAGCCAATGAGCAAATAAAGAAAATGTGGTGTGTGTGTGTATATATATATGATATATATATACATATATATGTACATATATATTATTTATATGTACATATATATATATATACATAATTTGTTAATCAAATTGAGTAATGCTAGTCATCAGTAAGTGCCAGAAACATATCACAATATTATATGGGAAATAAATGAATTGGAAAAAATAGTGGAATTTAGTAAGCACAGTAATAAATGACTATAATTCATTAAAGAAAAACAAAGTCTGCAAAATATTCAATAATTAAGAATCATAGTTAAAAATGGTAGTTAATCATAGGAAAATTGATCAAAAGGCAAATTGACAGCATAAGTAAAACCACTGATACAAATGCAGAACTTTGAACTTTTCTAGATCCAGTGTCATTCAAAGCTCTGTACAATACAATGGTGGCAATTAAACAAAGGTGCATACACACACACACACACACACACCTATATATATGTTTATGCAGATATCATATATATATATACCATACACACACACACACACACACACACACACACACACCCACCATGGAATACCACAAAGCTATTAAAAGGAATGAAATGATGGCATTTGCAACATCTGGATTAGAGTTGGATACCATTATTGTATGTGAAGTAACTCAGGAATGAAAAACCAAACATTGTAAATAATTTTTTAGACAAAGGTCTTGATATGAATCATTCTACATATGTATGTAGACATATAAATGTGTGAAGGAGGAGAAACCAGTGTGATTTACTAAAAGACAGTCACTGGCTAAAAATAGGAAAGAGTTACGACAAACAAACTCAGTATAAATAGACTATAAAAAGGTCCTAATAGTATATAAACATCATATAAATATATATAATGGACTAAAAGTATTATTTCTAATAATATATAAGACATAATAAGACTTTGTCAGGCTTAGTTCAATCAGTTAAAATATCAACATACTAACAAGGACACCCCAAAAATGCCAACCATGTCAATTAGTTTAATCACATAAATGTACACTCAGAAGGACATTTCAATCATGTTGAATATCTACTCTTAAATATAATAAAAGCAAAGAGGGCAAAAAAAAGAAATATAGTATTTTATATAGTCCTTTGTTATGGTAATTATATGACAATTAAATGAGAATCAGTGAAATTATCTGTATATAATCTCTGTTCTTTCTTTGTTCATCTGACTTTGACACTTCAGCATATCAGTGGTGGTGTATTCTGGATATTTATTCCCTCCGAATTTCATATGGAATTTGATCCCCAGTGTTGGAGATGGGTCTGTTGAAAGGTGTTAAGGTCAATGGCAGATCACTCATGATTGGCTTGGCACCATTCTTGAGAGACTGAGTGAGTCCTCACTCTCAGTTCTTATGAGAACTGATTGTTAAACAGAACCTGATACTTCCCTCCCCTCTCTCTTGATTCTCTCTTGCTATGTGATCTGCACATGCTGGCTTCCCCACCCCTTCAGCCATGAGTTAAAGCTTCCTGAGGCCCTCACCAGAAACAGATGTTGTTGCCATGCTTCTGGTACAGCTGCAGAACCATGAGACAAATAAACCTCTCTTTCTAAGAAATTGCCCATCCTTAGGTATTCCTTTATAGAAACATTAATCAAACAGAAGTGATTTTACTTGTTAAAAGATGATTAAACCACCTTAGCTCACTGAAGTCAAGGGACTAAAACAGTTGCAGCAGGATCTGTTTCTGTAAAACACAGTATAAGATGATTACATGTTATCTGAGTCCTTACTTAAAATCATTCTCATTAAAATTAAAATCTCTCTATGTGATATTAAATCTTTCAATTTTTATAACCTAATTTTGGACCCATAAAATATTAAATTATACTTAAATATCCCATATTAAATACTTAGAATGACTGTAAGAAAGAATAATACTAATTTAATATCATTACACTATATTTTATCTTTATACTTTAATACTATACTGTTGATAACATAGATTTCATAGTGCTTTAGGATTTACAATTTTTCTTATTTAATTACCTCAAAATCCTTGTAAAAATGGAACTGATTTCTTTATTTTATATATAAAGACACTGAATATTATGGAACTGAAATAGTTTACCAAGTAAGTTCAGATTCATTTCCTCCATATTTTTTTTTCTCAATTCACTTGAGAATATTTCCTATAAGATGTTTTTCATTCTGATAATATAAGTTTATGGCAAATGAAATTTATTATATATTGATATTTTCTTTTTTCTCCTAACTATTGTGGAATGAAATTGTTTTTTATATTTACAAATTATTATATTATAATTACTATTTTGTTCTTTCATTCAGTGAAAGGGGTATTAAAGTCCAATCTGAATATGAATGGGAGATTATTGATCTTGATCCTCAATGTAAGAATTATGTGGCGAAAGCGAATCATGTCAGGGTGAATTAGTGATTGGTTGCAGATGGTTAAGTGATATCACACTTCTATTACTTCTATAATTGCCCATGATTCATATTCTCTTCATCAGACATTAATAAATTGGTGAGAACCAAGTAAAACATATTTCAACTCCTTATTCTGCTTCCTCTTATTTCCTAGAGTTTGACTTCCTTTATTACATAAAGGGGAGAACTAGTCCAAGAAGGGCATATTCCAAGAGAGGCTATTGGGGAAACTCAAAGTATTTGTAATCTTGTGGGTTTACTTTTTTTTAATATTTAAAATGAACAGAAATCAGAATTTTTTGAAAAATATTCATAGAATAAAGTGCCACATCATTATAAAAATACCATGAATAAAACAAAAATCATTTGAGTTAGGGATTTAAAAATTAGAAGTAATTAAAAACCAATGGAATTTCAAATGTCTTAGAAAATAGAATTGCATGGTTTCAGATCAAAATGGAATTGCATACGATCAGATGAACAATTGCATGGTTTCAGTATTTGAAAATTAAGGGGCTACATTTTGTTGCCATGACAAAATAGTTGCGAGGGACCTTTCTAAGTTTGTTTTCTTATCTCAAAGTAAAATGTTTGAACAATGTGATCTCTAACAATCTTCTAGTTTTAGTATTCCACAATGTTATCTTTTAGTTATTGATACCTTACTGCACTTATAAGAACTCCTCCTGAGTAGCTCTTTACGGTGTGTATAACATGAGTTAACCTACCCCCACATATCTGCTTACAACCCTATATTGTGTATGATTCCCACTCTTTACTTTCATCTGTGATTCATATTCTTAAAGACAAAATGAATTAAAACAACCTAACGCATTCCCTGATGTCTGCCCCAAACTCATTATCCATGCCTCTCTTAGGGAAATATATCATTTCTTTATGATTTATTATGCTTCTTTAGGCATTCATTTATTTTCTTTCTAGACAATAGATACTGTTTATAGAATTTTGATTTGGTTATGGGAATTATCTTCTGCATTAAAAGCCTTTGAGGTATTAAAATGTAATTTCCTGCAACTGATCTAGAACTACTGGACAACTTGCAGTTACCTTCTCTACAATATGCTAAAGTGTATTCTTATAGACACTTAATGTTACAGAGCCCCTGGTATAAGGTCTTTTCTTTACTCTTATCTTTTCCAACTCCTCCCTTGTATCAATTATGCCCAATAAACAGCTTCAGCCTTACAAACTTTCTGATCTAATATTTAATATGTTTTCAGATTATCAGTATCCTCTGACTGACAGGGTAGATTGCTGCCAACCTCATTGTTATACATTTTTCTCCCTGGGGACTATTTTCTGAGTGCTTTCCACTGTCTCTTTATGACTTTATTAGAATCTTTTTTTTTCAAAATAGACCACCAAAGGAAACACAATTTTTTACCTGTTTGATTAATGCAATTTTTTACATGTTTGATTAATGTCTAGGGTACATTACTACATGTTTTATCCAACAAGCTGCACCATTTTAGATTTTGAAGATAGCCTGAATCAAGCCCAAATGAGTCACTTCTTTTTGTTTATTCAAATTGGAACTCATTTTTACCCAGTGCATAGGTAAGCCCTGTGCCTATGATTCTTTGGAGGCCCAGTATTTATCAAGGGTGTGGGATTTTGCCTCTTTCTGTATATACCAAGACTCTATGAATAGAAATTCTGGTGTGTGTGTGTGTGTGTGTGTGTGTGTGTGTGTGTGTGTGCACTTGTGTGCAAAGAGAGACAAGTTCTATCCTCACTGTAGAGGGGCATTTGAGGCAACATTACCCATCCTCAAAACCGTTTGTTATTTCCTTCTCCACCTCTTTCCTCATATGCCTAGACAGTGTGAAACAGATGCTCATTAATTCTTAAAATGCCTTCAAAATATACAATATACACTCTCAGATTAGTGAGATTAAGACACATGGTAGTTATATCATTTCCAATGTTCCCAGAATCAATCAATAGATCATCAGCATTGTGTGCAAGGAAGACAGTCAAGCCTGAAGATTTTTAACCAAAGCTTTATAACAGGAAACATTCCTTCTCACGTTGTCATTGGTTTTCATAATCTAAGCAAACAAATGGTATTGTTGCACAATGTCAGTAGCCTACATTCTATTCCTTGTTTTGCTTTTAACAGACTGTGAAAAGACCCACAGCTGTTACTGAGCTAAGGAGAACTAAAAGATTCACAGTAGGTGGTACCACCTGTGCTTTTCTTGTTTCACCCTTTAAAATCTGTCACTTTATTTTGGAGCTGGGTGGAGAAAATAGCAGTGACTCAGTGTCAGGGGGGATGAGTAGTCAACGGTGGCTCAATTCTGATGTGAAGGACTTTACAAATCACGGCAATGTGTGTTGATGAATCTCTTCTCTTGCTTTTGCTTTATATGTTTGAAATATTTAGAAAAGAACATAAATAAAAGCAAACGAATTCAGTCTACTTAACTTTAAAAATGAACAAAAAGATTTACAACCCAGATTTAACGCAAGATACTGTATATATGCAATTAATGATTTCTTCCATATTGTGCTTAGTTTCAGTTTCTTTACCTTAAGGACTAGAAAAACACATTTGCCAAATAAATATCTACTTGATCCTGGTATGTGTGGAATTTCAAATTTAAGCAACTATTTGATGAAACATGCCTTAAATTTCCAATTAAAGTATTAAAGGGATTACAGAAAATGGAGAATTATATCATCTGGCGATAAAATTAGTTTTGAAATGTGATAGCTTGAGTTACCTACCATTTATATATGAAATTTTCCATAAATGCTAAGTTTAAAAATCGTATATATAGAATGATTTAAGTCACATAACCAAAAGTAAACCTTTTAAAGTAAGCAAATATATAGAGTGCCTCAATTAAAGACTCCCTACTTAATCATGAGGTAGTATTTCTGCACCTAGCCATCTTAAAATAATTGGTATTATAGAAATCCAAATGGAATTTCTTTGTCCAATGAAGAAAGCTTCCAGGTGATAATCTCCTCTCATTGTTTTTATTGCTTTTCACACCTCCCACAGTTAATATAGAAATTTGCTCAAGAGTACACATGAAAGGGACCTGAGCTCCAAGGATCTAGAAAAACTCATATTTTTCAATGATTTTCCTTTATTAACGAAGATTGCAAGTTTTCAAAAGCTCACAATAGCAAGACAAAAAAGGAACTTTGAGACAAAGGACTCAAGGCAGTATGATAGGACTCTTGTGTCTGATGGTACCAAAACCCATAAAGGAGAGCTATTCATTTCTGCAGATTATGCTCATACCTGGCTCCAATATTGTTTATTTTCCACAGATAATTTTCCTGAATAAACTGGCAATATGGCATGTTGCAATTCCATCTAATTTTAACAACCTTTTGGCTTCTGAAGCAAAGAAAGAAAAGAAATACTCTAGGACAAAACATACAGTCTGTGTTTCAAGTATAGTTTGAGAGTAGTTTCCTTCAGATGAATTAGTCTAATAATTTAGTCAAGAAATAATCATGGCTTTTAATTGTCAGTTGGGGAACATATTTGAACCTTGCTGAACATGTTAAATCTGAGTTTCCTATATAACATTAATAATAGGTTTTATTTATAATCATTCAATCATCAGATATTAATTTGGAGAATGACACAAATGTAATCAGTCTAAATTCTTATCATTTTTGTTCTATTCATCTCAAGTTTCCCTATTAGTTGTTCCTTGGCACCTTGTTTATGCTATTAATACATTAATAAATATTAATAAATAATATTTATATAGGCAGTTCTTCATTACTTTGAGCATATTTTTATTGATGGAGTATTTACTAAAATGTATTTTCCTTTTCAATCCAGTGACATACATTTTTCTCCATATGTTGGCAACAGTAGTATCCTACACGTTGAAATCTTATACAATGATTACTATATTAGATATTGATAGTGCTGCAATGAATATGTCTAGATAGCTATAAAATCTCTTTCTTTTATCAGTGATTATCATGTCCAGGCCATAGTCACTGATGGTGGTGGTACTGTAGTTAGATTCAGAGTGCAAAGTGTAGGGGTTTTTGTGACAAGTGACTATCACACCGACATCTAAGACCCATCACTTAGAATAGGGAACATCTCCCCCAAGGCTGCATAGTCAAGGTCATTCACCACAAGCCACCACTTATCAAGAATTGCCCAATGTAAAGAATAGATGTCCCAAGTGATTTTCTTTTACACAAAGAATGTCAGGTTTTCTTTCACTCCTCCACAATTACTTCTGCTGACTTGAAGAACATACAGGAAGTAGACTGATATATAGAGTATTTGCCATCAGATAGCTCACCTCTGCAAAATGAAAAGGGAGCTGATACCAAGATGCAGACTCATGAAAGATACTCCAGTGAAAATCAACGTTGAATTTAAAAAGTGGATAAATGAAGTCTCTAACTCTGTATTTAACAGAAGGCATTTCCAAAAGGAAAAATATTTTGAAAAAATAGGTCACAAAATGTGTGCTACCAAAAGAGATGAGGGGGAAAGTAGGCAAAGAACTTAAATGGGAGTCTCTATTTTACATTTAAAGAGGCTACGTATGAGAAATAGTCTGCCCAAGGCCCATAAGAAAATGTAAGTATATATCTTGGATTGCATCTCAGTCCTCCTGGACTCTTGTACAATTTCTCCTTTCAGTAGACCAGACTACAACAAATTTTAATAATTGATGATTGACAAGTCAGATTTCAGACATTGAAATTATGTAAAGTGTTTTGCCTGTCTATGATGAGAAAAGGATAAGGCCATTAATTATAATGTGAAACCACTTAGCATTTCACAATTTATATTTGTGATGCTGAATGTCCAAATGACAAGAATTATATCTAAGGACAGAAAGATCATGCAATTTTATCCAGGAACAAGTAGGTGGATGTACTACTATATCTACTTACTACAAAACCTACATACTCTATGGTCAATTGATTATTTGTTTACATATTTAATTGGAACATTCTAATAGGATATATTCATGAGGTAAATTTGATGTTTCAATATATGTATATACGTTGATGATAGTCAAATAAAACCTAGGTACTTCATTGATTTCTTTTTCTTTGCTTTTTAGTATTTCATTCAATTATATGTATTTATATTGAGTACAAACTGTGGTCAATATTTTTGAACAATGTACAAGTTTCCAAATACGGCTGCAGTTGATACCACTTGCTTTTCCCAGTAAGATATCAAGCCTATTTTTCCTCCCCTTGAATCTGGGCTGGACTTCTGGTTTGCTACAATAGATGCAGAAATGCTTAGCCCACTTTCCCCTTCAAGCAAGAACTTACTGTTCAACTGAGGTATACAATTAGTAGAAAGCCTATAAATGTCAGCTGCTTTGGAGTCTTCCTCAGTTGAAGAGAGCACACCACCTGACGTAATTTCCTTTCCAGGTTATCATGAAATTAGTTCATGAGCAAGAGACTAAATGCCTATTTATTTTTAGCTAATGGAGGGCACTCTGACAGGCTAGCCTACACCAGAGCTCATTACCAGGTTGTCTGAGACGTTGACACTTGCATTACTAATCAACTTCTTCTTTTGCACAATGTTGTATCCTCTCTTTTCCTTTTGTAGATGTTAGTTTCTAATTGGTATACCATTGTAGTATCTGCTTTTGTAGAAAACAAACTATGATAAAATGTGACATAAGTAGCACCATATCAGCTCTGAGACTAGATGTCAACAGGTCTTGCAAACTTTCACTGTCTCTGGGAACCCTTCCATGGCACCATATTAATGAGTCCAGTATAACTTGCTGTAAAAGGAGACACCATGTAGAACAGAAATGAGTTATCCCAATTGAGGCCATCCAAAGCAACTACCAGCCAGACAACCCAACAGTTGACTATAGACACATGAGTAAACTGTTCCTAGACCAGAAGAACAATCCAGCTGAACCCAGTCCAAATTGTCAAATAGCAGAATCAAGACCTAAATAAATGGCTGTTGATTTAGGATATCAAACTCTTGGGAAATTTTTTCACATAGTGCAAGCTATCTTATTATATAACCAATTTAACTTATTTAAATATATAATCTTGAATGTATTTAAATGTTTGCCATTTTTATTTTTTTTATAAAAGGACTATAATAAAATGTGTGTGTATGTGTGTATGTGTGTGTGTGTGCGTGCGTGCGCACGCAAAATTTAGGATGGAGTGATTTCACTTAAATTCAGACAGCCCTGTGTTTATCTCTAGGGTTGTCTAGAATTGTGGCACTTATACTTGGCCAAAGTAAAGATATTGGGCTAACCAATTACTTATCATGTGCTGTTTCAAGTTTGAAATTCCTCTGTTACATTCAAAGGCAGTTGATTTATTGATGCTTACATTTAATCAGTAGAGATCCTGCCTAAAGTATGTAATCAGAGGATCATGAAACATCCCATGTGAAAACTTAGCTTTCCTGAAATCAACATTCTTTGTACAAATTTTGGTGATTCAATTTAGAGACAAATCATGTCTTTGTGTTCATAACACAGACTTAAGAGAAATGCTACTGAAAGTATTTTGGGCCCCTAATTCTTGCCTGACTTCTCCTTCTCCTTCTCTTTCTTCTGCTTTATAATATACTTTGCCTTTATTCAAAGACTTATGTGCATGTACTTTATGGTATCTTCTGTATCTTTTCAATTATATAATGTACTATACCCCCTGCAGATATATGTGTCTCTGTGTGTGCGCATGTGTGCGTGTATATGTATATTCTTCCAGATACTCTTCAGAAATACAGAAGAACAAGATTTACAAAATTTCCTAAAGGTAAGAAAACCATATTTCCACAAAATAAAGATAAAAGTTGAATGGGCTTTTGCTTTTTGATAAGGGTCTTTGTAAGTGTGAATGTGTTTACATGGGAATGCTTTGTTTAAAATTCTACTTCTGAACCAGGAGCAAAGAAGTCCAATTACAAAAGAAAAGGTAGAAAACAAAAGCAGGAAGAGCAAAGTTCCTTCCTTTCTTTGCACAGCAAAAAAGTTACCTTTCAAATATAAAGACTAAATACATATTGTTCATAAATATAAAAACAACAGAATAGAAAAATGATTTAACATCCTAACAATGACAAGTGAAAAGAAAAATAACCATTTAATACCGAATGTGAACTTCATACATGGGGACAAGAAAACACAACGAAATAATATCAGGGCTCTGTAATAGAATATGCATCCAAAGTAATATCTTTTAAAAACTACATATGTTGCCAGGATATTCTGTGAAAAACATTACCTGAAACAGATAATGATGGAAAGCTTCCTGGTAGATTACAAATGTCTTACTAAATCCGGAAACAACTTTATTAATTTACTAATATAGGTCCCCAAACTATAAGCAGGAAAGGTATTATTTCGTAAATTTTCCAGAGGAGAAAATTCCTGGTAACATTGATCATAGCACAAAATAATTATTAAGAAAATTAGAAAGAATATATCAAGGAGTGTAGCAGAATAAAAAGGACTGGGTTACACCACAGTGAAGAGTCTTCAGCAGCTCAAGAGTGATATTAGTGAAGGGGGAAACTTCTGAGGAGAAGGAATCTCAACAAAACAGTAGTTATTAATATGGATCACAATTTTCTTCGTAAATGCAGAGTTTTCGCCCTTGCCTGGAGCAATGTTACAACCTGATGTACTGAACTGAGTACAGTAAGATACTCACTAGTTTCACATATTCAACTATTCTCCAAAGTGCAAATCATTACTGGAAAGAAACTTAATGTCGCTAATATTGTGTTACTATATGTTTTAATTAATATATTAATGAAACCATTTTCTTCCTCATGAGAATTTGAACTTAGATTAACCTTAACATTGTTGTCCAGGTAAGTTAATAAGGTGTTATTTCCTCTTTGTTTCTAAACAAGAAGGATTATAGTGAAAACAACCACCGTTGGTAAATTTCATCTGGACTAAGAGATATGAAAATATTCTATAAGAAGCCACAGCTTCAGGCTTCCTGAGTGTGATAATTCTAACTGTATCTCTTCTAAGGACACTGGAATCTGTACATATGGAATTGTGACAAGAGATTTTAGCTCCTTTGGAGAATGAGGTTTTTCCCTCATGTCAGATCCCGCATCCACCTGATGTACATCTTATCTCCTTGTACATAAATGGCATGGGCCCTGAAACATCTCCTGCAGAAAATGAATGCCTAATACATTTCTGCTATTTTCTGACCTAAATCTTGCTGAGTATCCTGGTAACAAATGTAGATTTGTGAGAATCATGGAGTCTAACTGTTATTTAATTCCATAAAGATCCCTTTGTAGGCATCACAAGGTATATTTGACAGAAGAAATGTGCTAATAAGATGCTATTAGCTATTCATTATTTTGAACTTGATTATATGTGAAGGCTCTATTTCCAAATAAGGTTAAATTCACATATACTGGGGTTTAGCAATGCAACATTGTTGAGGAGAACACAGTTCAACTCATTGCGGAAATGTAGCGCTGCAGGGCTAAAATCATAAAGGTCAGATGGTTGCCTAGTAAATTAAATGAAGCATCTTCAAATTTTGTTTGATATCATTTAAGTTATAAGCAGCATAGAAACAGCACATCTTTCCTTCCGGTACACCACAACTTTCCCTCTTCAAGGGTCAAGTGATTTCATTACATGATGAAATTAAAATGAATTTTTTTAAAAAAATCACTTCCCCCAGGCATGGTAGAGGTATACACGTGTAGTTCCAGCTACTCTGGAGGATGAGACAGGAGGATCACTTCAGCCCAGGGGTTTGAGGTTATATGGTGCTATGATCATACCTATTAATAGCCACTACACTCTAGCCTGGGCAACATAAAACAAAAAACAAACAAAACATTCATCTCTAAAAACATTTAAAAATAAATAAAAAATTTATCAATCCCCTTTTCCATACTCCAAGAACTTAACCCAATAAAATTTTAAGATACCAATTTGGTAACATAATAGATATTAAGGAAAATATGTATAAGCAGTATATTTAGGAAAGTAAACCTGTAATAATTTTTGTAGTGGGCATGTAAGTATAAGACAATATTCTTCCTCATATACTCCATAGGTCATGCCTCTCTTAGAGTGTATTTCTTGATTTATGTATAGTTAAAAGAGATATGGAGAATAGGATACATTCTAGTGTATAAAGTCAATAAGTATCCTAAAGTGTGTAAAATACAATAAAAATGTTAAAGTCAGTTTTTCAATAAAAGTTAAACATAATATGACAGATATATACTACTCATTGTTGTAACACAGTCAAGTTACCACTATTATGCATTAAAATTTAGTTCTTCTCAGAGTACTAGAGGTTACTACTTAAAAACCTAATTTAAATCTCTCAAGCTTTCAAGAGCTGTTAAGAAAGTCTTTCAAATTTAATCTAAATATATAATTAATCATATTGTGAGATAAAATTGTTTTATTTAAACAAATCCTATTAAAAAAGCCTTTTTTTAAATAAATAAAGGTGATATTTGCCTGTTAGAAATGCTGTCAGAAATGTACTCCTAGCATCTAATGCTAGTAATGTCATTGCTCTCCATTATCATTTACCTTGAGGAAATTTGTAGTACCATGTGAGTCCTCAGGAAAAATACTATGAGCTCACTTGGCAAAGTTCCTGGGTTAATGATCAATGGGATAAACATCTAAACACCTTAAATTAAGCAAACTATTTTAAACTAGACTTTGAAGTGTATACATATATTTGCAATATAAAAATTTTTTGTAGTTTATATTTGTTTTTGTAATTTGTAAACATCGTTTACATGTGTAATACTATTGAAAACTTAAAAATCATTAAATATTACAGTATGAGTGAGCAAAAGACCTGTCTTTTAAAGTTGCTTAGCATGTGTAACACACAATGTCCTGGGTGAACATTGTTCAGTCAACTCAGATGGTTCCCAAAATCAAAGCCCCTGTACAGATTTATATTTATGTCTTATTAAAGGTATCCAATAAGTCATATGATATTATTGCCTTAGACACACATAGAGAATACTAAAATGTTTGGAGAGCTTAAACAGCTATTTATTTGTTTTCATATCTATAAAACTTATTTATCTTTCTATTTCCATTTCTGAGCTATTTTGAAAGTCTATATTACAATAAACTATTGCATAGTCTTCCATTTGAACTTTAAGCTAAAAGTTTTATTAAAAGCAGGGTTAGTTATTATACCTCTCCTATATGTAGAAGATATATTATTATTTTTGAAGGTCAACCATTAGGCTCACATTAATTCTTTCTGTATTTGTAAAGGAATTTGTCCATTCTATGTGTTTCCTTTTTTTTTTTTTATTTTTATTTTTGAAACAGAGTTTTCCTCTTATTGCCCAGGCTAGAGTGCAATGGTGTGATCTCAGCTTACTGTAACACTTGTCTCCCAGGTTCAAGGGATTCTCCTGCCTCAACCTCCCAAGTAGCTGAGATTACAGACACCTGCCAACACGCATAGCTAAGTTTTTGTAATTTTAGTAGAGACAGGGTTTCACTATGTTGGCCAGGCTGGTCTTGAACTCCTGACCTCAGGCAATACACCCACCTCGGCCTCCCAAAGTGCTGTGATTACAGGCATGAGCCACCACACCCAGCCCTGTCTATGCTATCTTTTGATTCATCCAGATAGCCTTTGCACTGGTACTCTGAAAATACCAAAAATTATTCTCCAATTTTATCCATTTTTAAGGGCCTTGTGAGAGCTCCCCCACTCAATAGAAGCCAATGAGTGAGAGCACTTTCTCCTTTGGCAGAGGGAATAATATAATTGACTATGTTTTAAGTTTATTTTTCCAGATCATCCAAAAACATTACCTCTTTTAATATCTATAGCACCATTTAAAAAGTTAAGCGACTGTTAGGATTCACATGATCATGACTCTGGTGCTTAGCAAGTTTAGGTTAATTTCCAAGATTAACTGTCCATTGAACTCTCAGCCACCCATGTGACTTTTTGTGTCCCATGAAACTGTGCATTTTTACCATTAAGTCACCATTTCATCGTGAGAATATCATCAAACCAGAGTCTTCTCACTTTCTTTATTTAGGGAGACAGTGGACTGCTATCATGTAAAATTCTGACATGTATGTTGGCTATATTATCTATTACCTGAAATGAGACCTCAAACCATAAAAGATAATTGTTAATTATTATGCCAGAGAAACATACATGCAATTGCTGAGGAATGTGTTTTTTCTCAGTAGATGTCTAACTGGTTCATCCTCATGCACTTTTGATCCAGTTTAAGCTGTTTGCCATAATTATTTGTGGTTTTCCCTTACCATAAGTAGTAAAATCCACAAGGTCAATAACTTTTCTGTTTCTGTTCATCCCTATTCCCCCTGAACCTAGCACAAATGTCTGGAAATTAACAGACAATAGAAAAGTTTAAATAACTACATAAAAGAATGATTTGATAAGTGAATGACTGCTTGATAAAAAATGAATTAATGGCTTAAGGGGAAAAGATGGAAGATGGGAAAAACCTGTTAGCTGAATATTATATAATATACTTTCTTAGTGACAGACATGGCTGTATAGGAAAACATTATATCTTGGTATATGTTGATATAATTTATTCCAGACAATTTTGTTCTATTTTACTTTGCCCAGTGTAGTGGTGATTGTTCATAGTATCCGGGACTAGCATTTATATTTAGAAACTTAGAATTCATTAGGATAGGGATAGTCAATATCACATATTGAATCTCCCATCCTCCCTGTCCGAGAATGCTTCCAATAAACAATGTGCTAGGATTGATCACAATGCTGAGAACCCATCAACATTCAACAAATAGTTGAACATGGTATTTGGTGCTTAAAAGTCATTAATAATCTGTTTCTAGAAAAGATTCTTGAGTGATTAATAGCTTGAGAAAGAACAATAATTTAATGTTTACTGAATAAAAAAGTCTTGAAATTACATATACAATATTATCATAGCCTGATAATATATTCATAAGAAGGATAATAAAAATGAAATCTTACAATATGTTTAACAATTACCTTATGGAGATGTGATTGGAGATTATCTCATTTATAGATAGATAGATAGATGAGAGAAAGATGATAGATTTTGTTGTAATCTTTAAACTATCTACATAAACATGATTATAAAGTTAATTAGAGGTAAATCTTTTTAGTAAGATATTTTGGACCTACACTTTCTATCTCTTCAAGTTGAAAAGGAAGCTATTGCATAAGATTATGGATAAAACTCTAGGAAAAGTATGATTTTAAAAAAACTCCCAAGATCACATCTGACATTCATTTCATTGGGAAAATATGAGTGAATAATTTTTACAATATGGGTGAATTAATACCTCAATTACATCAAACGGTAAGATGACCATTCCAGAGCAAATCACACTTCAACGTGGGTCAATGATTCAAAAATGTATTAAATGTTATGCAAAACAATTTTCCTTATTATTTCTGGAACTGACTAATTAATAATAACAGGTACATTTACCTAATCGGTAAACAGGAGCTATTTGGAGAAAAACAAAATAACAAAATGGCAATTTAAACATAGACTTGGATTGCTGCAAACCCTAGGCACCCAGTATGAGTTCTATTATTGAATGTACCAAAGCTAGATATGATATATATTTTATGAAATTCTCCTTTAGGTTATCCATCTGTAATGATATCCCACTGCTGTCATCGGTATCGACTTTTCGTTGTCTGTAATATAGGTAGAGTGAAGCTAAAAGATTACTCATGATAGAAAGGAAGAACTAGCATTGAAGTAAAGTGTAAAAAGCAGGTGCAAATGATTATTTTCTGTAGCTTAGGAATCTTTTCCTCAGGTTAAAAATTCTTTTTGATATATTTCAACCAGGAGAATTTGTCTTATAATTAACTAGCTTGGGAAATATAGAGATCCAGGGATTTTCTTGTCCCCTGTGTGAAAAGATGCTTTTCATTTTATTCTTTCTAGTCAGCATCGTCATCTTTCACTTAAATCCTAACAGTTGATACTATGAAACAGAACCTATACTTTTATTTTTTTTTAAAAAAAGTTATGTTCCTGACTGCAATGGATTTCATATATGATCAAAATAAAGCAATTACTAGTATTTAAATCATTTGACATGTTAAGAAAAGTATCATGTAAATTGAAAGTATTATTACTTTGAAAGTCATTAAATCTCAGATAAATTAATTCTAATTGGTTTCAAGACATTTCCTTTATAAAGTGTATATCTCTTACGACACAGGTTATCTCTTCTTGAAGTTTCAAAAGAAACATATCATTACTAAATGACTGATGATTAATATGAAATATTAAAATTGCTGAAATTTTCATATATTTTATTAAAACTATTAATGTTTTTATTAGAAACATTTCACTGTGCAAGATTGGCTAAAGTGTGTTAATTTAATACCTTCAAATAACCAATTCGCATGTATTAATGTACTGTTATCTTTCCCCGGGATTTTTACCATGTTCTCTTTTCTATGTGTCTGTTTAATTTGTCACTTGGAAATGTGGGCACTACCTAAAACTATCTTCCTGAGTATCTCAATTGAAACACTACGGATAAGAAATTTTAGAAGATTTAAAATATCATGCATATTGGTTTAATCATTCATCAATATAGTTTTTCTGAAGAGAATAAATCTATAGAAATTAAATATCAATGTCAAATAACTATGCTTCAAAACAGGTTTCTTTTGACTATCACAGTGAGTTAGACAGGGAATAAGGCAGTTTGAATAACCAGGTTGAAACCTTTTAAATAATTTTAACCCCAGCATGCCAGTGAAGACATTGATTGTTGTACATTAATGAAATCTGTGCTTCTTTTCCCAAATAACAGTCTATTTCTCTTCTTCTTGCAAACTTAATCTTACGGATTGACTGCTAACGCAGGTATAAATAGTATACATCTTGTCAAGAATGCCTCTTTGTATGAGGGGAAAGTGCTAGTCAGCTCATCAATTTCAAAATAGTCTCATTCTCTGTTCTGCTGAAGTCTCTTTAAACAAAAGAAAAAGAAAGAAAAGAAAAAAATGTTGATAAAGCCTATCAAGAGAATGTATTTCACTCTAAAGAATAAGAATAAAAACTTGGGAAATAATTGCTATGCCTTCTTGTGTAAGCCTTAGAAAAGAAATATTTGAGGAATAGAATATATGGATTGCTTCCACAAGGAAAAAACTACTGTTTTTTTTTAAAGCGTTGATTCAAAAATTGCTGTGATTTTAGCCCAATCTCAATTACAGTGCCATAAATTGATGCCCAGCATTATTATGTCATTTTCTTCCTTAAGTATACTTATAGAAGTAACAATGCTGAATAGAAGAGAATTTTAAAAATTACTATTTGCTACATGGGATATAGCAAATAGTCTTGACTGCAGATTTTATTTCACATGGATAAAAGCAAAAAAAATTTATATGTTCATAAATCTACCATTAGTGAAATATATTTAACTTAATTTGACCCATTTCAATGATTTTTCCATAGGTTTTGAAAATTTACTAACTATATATCCATTAAGTATATGCATGCATACACACAGATATATAATTATATGATATATTATGTTTGGTATCCAGTATCCATTTCTACCACAGTCTATGTACTGCCTTTTAGTACTACAAGATCTAGGAATACAACCTATTTCAAGCCCCAGATCTCCTTGAAGCCAGAGCCATAATTTTGAATTAGATTCTGCCAAAAGGAAGTACTTGTTTGAGTTCTGGAAAATTAGTTAAGGCAAAGGCTTTCTTGCTGCAGTTACTGCCTACAAGGGAGGTCATGGAGATACGAGGGTTAGCTGCTCACAATGCTCCAGTATCTATACTTCAGCTTCAAGATAACCTAGAGGGAACTGATGCAGATGATGTTTGCATCCCAATGTCTAGCCATCAGCTTCATGAGTGGGAACACCTGAGGAGCCAGATACAGGATTTTTGCCTCCTCCAGATCTGAACTGAGGTATTGGAGTATATTTGAAACCATGAATCCATTGGTAGCCACTTCTCTTTTGTTTCTCCAGACTCTCCTGTAATTTGTAGGCATGTGATACCCTACATTAAATCTTTTCTTTAAAAAAAATAATGTTTTTAGTTTTGTGAACCGTTACTCAAAAGGATGGTATAAATAAAGGAAAATAAAAGTCTCCTACAATAGGTCTTGGAAGACCAGAATAGAATTTCTCATTACCATCACCTCAATATTATACCACATTCTTATACTATGTGCTTGAAAACATCTTTTCTGGAATGAGAGGGAAATTCTGAGCATGAAATCTACACATATATCCATGATAAAAGCTATGAAACCTCAGTTTAACAGGTAGAGTGTGAGGAATGAAGACTTTAATTTTAAAATTGAAAGCATTTTCATTTTGAACAAATTAAAAAAAATCAATCACTGAAACTTCATTTTATTTTGTTGTGGAAAACTATAAAATTGGGTAGCACATGGATATTTTGTTTTCCCTGCATCCCATTCTGTGGAGACTCATCTTTTCCTGATTTGATACTAATTTTTTTAAAACACATGTGGATAAGGTATGCTTAAACCCCTGACTCTAACACCCAAGTAATGAATCTTCGATCCTAGCTTGACTTTTCAGGGAGCTTCATCATTTTGGCCACCAGTATAAAGTGTCCAGCCAGTCAGAGTTCTTCCTGAGATGAGAATCTATAATATCTCCTTACTGATACCAAAATCTTTAAAACCCACTAAAGATTGGAACTCCAAATCTATCTATGTGTAGAGAATGTGAATGAAGCCTGTGAATGAAGCCAAGCCAAGAAGAGCAATGTCAAGAACAGGAGAAATAGAGGCAGTCCTGAAAATAGTGTTTGAACATCCCCAGATTCAGCTGTGCTTGGAAACAATTTCAACTGTATAATAAACAGTAGCACAAACATGTAAGCTTTTGATTCATTTTCAGCTTAGGTTTAAACTCGAACTTGCAATATTGAAACTCAATGAGTCCTAATATACATCCACTCATTACAAGAGCACTCTTAAGCCACATTAAATAAATAGATCGGGATGTAAAACTAACTGCTCTGTTTGTTAATATATATGAATATTAGTTTTAGCAGAATTTTACAGATATCATTACTTTTCTAGGAACGATTCTTTTTAAACTGTGGATTTAACCTTTTGTTTCCCCTCCTGAAAAATATTGCTTCGTCTTGGAAATACTGCATAAGGTTGAGCCAATTTTACTCATAGGAAAATTATGCACACAGTCCAAAGGACGATGCCAAATGTGCATGCCTGTGTTTATTTGCAGAAAAAGAAGTCTGTGAGCAGAAGTGAAACTCCAGATACAGAGGACATGCTATGGGGCACCACTTCTGACAAAAGTTGGTTTGTTCAAGATGGACCTTATTCAAAGAGGACATCAACATGGAGGTATCCAAAGTTAGTGATGTTGGCTCTCAGAAATTTTATGTCCAATACAAATTAAATTGCATTATATAGGTTGAACATACCTAATTTGAAAATTCAAAATTATCTAAAAATCTAAAATTTTTAGTGCCGATATGATGCCAGAAGTAAAAAATTCTGCACCTGACCTCATGCAACAGATTAAAGTCAAAACATAGGTGCACAACAGTTTATTCAGCATTCTCAAAAGAGAAAAGATTTTTTTTTACACAAGCCCAGATTTCTCAATGCAAGCACACCCATAAAGGGTAAAGAATAATAAAATGGCATGTGTACAAGCCAAATGTGCCAAGTGCACATTCACCATGATGTCTTATATCAGGCCAAGACCTATGTACATTATTCACTATGCTTCTTTGCCAACTTTCTGCTCTTTGGTGTAAAGACATTGTTAAAAATTTCAAAAATGCCTGCTGATAACCTCATGGGTAACAGTGATAACAAATTGAGGACTGGCCGGGTCCATTGGCCCTCTGCTTTAATCTTAGAACTTTGGGAGTTGGCAGATCCTTTGACACCAAGATTTTGAGACCAGCCTGAGCAACATGGCAAAATACTGTCTCTACCAAAAAATATACATACAAATAAGGTGGGTGTGGTGATGTATGCCTGTAATCCCAGATATTTAGGAGGCTGATATAAGAGGATCATTTGAACCTGGGAGGTGGAGGCTGCAGTGAGCTGTGATCATGCCACTGCACTTCAGCCTGGGCCACAGAGTGAGACCATATCTGAAAGAGAGAAAGAAATGAAGAAAGAAAGAAGGAAGGAAGGAAGGAAGGAAAGAAAGAAAGAAAGAAAGAAAGAAAGAAAGAAAGAAAGAAAGAAAGAAAGAAAAGGGAAGGAAGGAAGGAAGGAAAAGAAAGAAAGGAAAGAAAGAAAAAGAAGAAGGAAGAAGGAAGGAAGGAAGGAAGGAGAAAAAGAAAGAAGGAAGGAAGGAGAAAAAGAAAGAAAGAAAAAATACATAAAGCACTCATGTTTATGTACTACATAGAAAGTCAAGCTGTTGCAAAAACTGCACAACAATGTAAATTTGTATAAGGTATGTATAAAACTCAACTGAAATTCATGTTTAGATGTAAGTCCTATCCATATATATCACATTATGTACATGCAAATATTGCAGAATCCAAAAATATCCAAAATCCAAAATACTTCTGGCCCCAAGTATTTCAAATAACAGATACCTTGTATCGTTAATTATAAAATATTATTTTAAATATTATTATGTTAACATGAAATTTAATATATTAAATTGATATATTGTTATATTTCAATCCAATATATCATATTAACATTAGATATAATGTTTTATGTTTTTAGTATATCACATCATATATTAATAAAGGTTATTAAAATTAGTACTATAATCTAAAAATTATTTTAATTTATCCAAATATATTTAATTTATCCAATACAATCTTATTACATATTGAAAGCTTATATTAGCTATTGTAGTAGTGAAATATGAGAAAGCACCAGAAAGTTAAGCAGAGATGCAGTGGAATTTTTTAACATAAAAAATACCAAAATTCCCAGAAGCAAGAGGGTGTAGAGTGGTGCACACAGGGTGCAGAACTGAGGCTAAGATAACAAATTATAATCAGATGCTGTGGGTGAACCTTATTTTACTCCTCTATTACAGACATTCTAAAATTGAGAGATTTAGCAAACTGGATTTCCTAAAGTCAAAAAAGACAGGGTCCACCACACACCTACCAGATGGCTAAATGTCAAAATATTGACAATACCAAATGCTGACAAGGATGAAAAGGGATGAGATCACTCAAACATTACTGGTGAGAATGTAAAATGTTACAGTCAGTCTGATTAACAACTTGCATTTTATTTCTTTTCTTTTCTTTTCTTTTTTTTTTTGAGACAGAGTCTCACCGTGTCACCCAGGCTGGAATGCAGTGTTGCGATCTTGGCTGACTGCAACCTCCGTCTCCCAGGTTCAAGCACTTCTCATGCCTCAGCCTCCCAAGTAGCTGGGATTGCAAGCATGCTCCCCTACGCTCGACTAATTTTTGTATTTTTAATGGAGATTAAAATTTCATCACGTTGGTCATGCTTGTCTCAAACCCCTGACCTCA
>CAUYLG010051177.1:0-51651 GCA_963573385.1 Cacajao melanocephalus | reverse complement strand
AACCAACAGAATGGGAAAAAATTTTTGCAATCTACCCATCTGACAAAGGGCTAATATCCAGAATCTACAAAGAACTTAAACAAATTTACAAGAAAAAAATAACCCCATCAAAAAGTGGGCCAAGGATCTGAATAGACACTTTTCAAAAGAAGACATTTATGCAGCCAACAAACATATGAAAATATGCTCATCATTACTGGTCAGTAGGGAAATGCAAATCAAAACCACATTGAGATACCATCTCACGCCAGTTAGAATGGCGATTATTTAAAAATCTGGAGACAATATATGCTGGAGGGGATGTGGAGAAATAGGAACACTTTTACACTGTTGGTGGGAGTGTAAATTAGTTCAACCATTGTGGAAGGCAATGTGATAGAAATATCATTTGACCCAGCAATCCCATTACTGGGTATATACCCAATGGATTATAAATCATTCTTCTATAAAGACACATGCACATGTATGTTTATTGTGGCACTTTTCACAATAGCAAAGACTTGGAACCAACCCGAATGCCCATCAGTGATAGACTGGATAAAGAAAATGTGGCACATAAATACAATGGAATACTATGCAGCCATAAAAAGGATGAGTTTATGTCCTTTACAGGGACATGGATGAAGCTGGAAACCATCAATCTCAGCAAACTGACACAAGAACAAAAAACCAAACACCACATGTTCTCATTCATAAGTGGGAGCTGAACAATGAGAACACATGGACACAGGGAGGGGAACGTCACACACTGGGAGGGGCCTGTCTGGGGGTGGGGGCTAGGGGAGTAATAGCATTAGGAGAAATATGTAATGTAGATGACAGGTTGATGGGTGCAGCAAACCACCATGGCACATGGATACCTATGTAACAAACCTGCATGCTCTGCACATGTATCCCAGAACTTAAAGTATAATAATAAAAACAAAAAAAAAATGGTGATCATTCCACTCATCTAAATGATCAGACTGGATATAGGTAGAGTTTATCCCATGGAGCCCTGTGCTTTCTTCCTAGGCTCTTCCAAAATATCTGGGTGCCATGGTGTCTTTGGAGCTGGGTTCCTTAAGCCACTTTGAGGCCTTTTTGGTACTCTGAAAGTGTGTTCCACATTAAAGGTCATCGGCTCTCTGGCTGCATTCCACCTGAACAATCCATGCTGGAAATGCCCTACAGCTGGAAACTGAAATTCAGAGTCTGCAGGCAGGAGAGGTTAAAATAAATAGTGACTCCAGCAAGACCCTTGGTGACGAGAAGTCTGCACGGCATCCAGCACCCTGGAATGCTCAGCCACTTCAAAAGGAGAGTGATTGCCAGATCTCTGCAAAGCGGGCAAAGGCCTTCGGGCCACGTGCTTTGCAAGTGCTGCATGGGAAGCAGTGGCCCAGACTGCCCGGGACCATGAGGCCCAAGAAGCACATGTTTACCACAGCCACCGCAGACCCTCTATCACCTGACATCCAGAGCCTGGCGAAGGGCCTCCCTCCCAGATGGTCACTGAGGTATCGCCAAACCAATTAGTGTCGTTCGTGACTCCTGGAAGGAAAAGGTCCTGTTTATTTTTTAGCGCTGCTTGCTTGTTGCTAGTGTCACAGTAGGAGATCCGTTATAATGACCAGGCTCTTTTCTGTTCCACCCGCTTGACCTCTGCCACAACTCCCTGCTTTGTTTGGAATTTTGAAGTCTGGATTTCTCTGGCTATCATCGGAGTTACATCACTGGACAGAAGTGTGAGCTTCAGATGCCTCATAAATGTCATCTGGTCAACTTCAGGCTTCATTTCACAGATCTGTTTCCCAGCACTCTCATTAGAAACTGAATATGACTTTGTACTATGGAGTTGAATTCACCAGTAAATCTGATTCTGATATAGGGAAGTCTAAAGTGGCATCCCACTCCATGACCTTCGATGACCTTGGAAAATAGTGCATCCCCCTTCAGCGCCAATCCATGGGTCTTGCTCTTTCATGCACACAGACACATGCACGCACACACACACACACACACACACACACACCTAATTTTCATTCTCTTAGACCAGAGTTTCTCAACCTCAGCACTACCAGCATCTTGGACTGGACACTTCTTTGTGGTGGGGGCTGTTCTGTGCATTGTAGGATGTTTAGCAGCATCCTTGACCTCCACCCACTAGATGCCAGTGGAACAACCACCCCCTCCCCAAGTCATGACAACCAAAAGTATCTTCAGATGTTGCCAGATGCCCCCTAGAGAGCCAAATCACCCCCGTTTGCAGACCACTGTTTCCTTAGACCTAAACGGGTGACATGGAATGTGACTTCTAACATTTTTAGAGCCAAGAGATAATAGAAGTTGAGTAAGAGAGTTCCCATTTTACAATTCATTTCCTGGATTAAACAAATCAAAGAGTTTAAGTAGTTGGAAAAAAGCCCAAGTGTTCATTTGAGCGAGAAGTGTTCCTTAGGAGGAGTTGCCAGTTGCTCCCTGAAATTGCAGGGGATTAAAGACATCAGCCGGGGGGACTCTGAGACCTTTTTACTCCACCTTCCTGTCTTATGGGAAGAGGAGGTCATGATGGCGGAAGATGGCAGGGGAGGCCCTGGTATTCCCCTAATGTCCTACTTGCTCCATCCACATCAGCTCTATCCCAGCTAGCCTCCTCCATTATGTCAGAGTAGAAATATAAAAGTGAGCGTTTTAGCTAAACTGAGCTTTTTTTTTTTTCTTTGAGATGGAGTCTCACTCTGTTGCCCAGGCTAGAGTACAGTGGTGCAATCTCAGCTCACTGCAACCTCCGCCTTCTGGGTTCAAGCAATTCTCCTGCTTCAACCTCCTGAGTAGCTGGATTACAGGCACCTGCCACCATGCCCAGCTACTTCTTGTATTTTTAGTAGAGACAGGGTTTCATCATGTTGGTCAGGCTGGTCTTGAACTCCTGACCTCATGATCCACCCACCTCAGCCTCCCAAAGTGCTGGGATTATAGGCATGAGCCACTGAGCCTGGCTAAACTGAGCATTTTTATCAGAAGTCAGAGAAATTAAAAAATAGCTCCTGGCTAGGGGGAGGGGCACTGCTGTGTCATCTACCCAGACCTCCCAAGACGCCTGAAAATCTTGTTTTCAGACCCCTTGCATCTTGCCCTGAGATCTTGGGTCTGCTGTCTATTTCTCTCCCAGGGCAGTGGACTTCCCAAGGACAAGGGCTGCACCTTATTCAAATGATTACTCCTTGAGCTTTGCACAAAGCCTGACCCACATTTTAACAATTGCTGACATGTATTGAATGCTTACCTGTACCAGGTATAAGCAGAAAACATTTCATATATAGCATCGCATTCAAACATTCCCCAAACTCTAAGAGGTAGGTACTAGATTATCCCCATTTTACAGATGTGGAGATTGAGCTCTAAGGGGTTAAATGACTTTCCAAAGTTTCCCAGCTTGTAACAGAGAGAGTATCAAGTCTGGGGCCAGGCTGTTCAGACAGAGCCTCTTAATCCCTGAATACTCCCAGGCTCTTGATACGTATTTGATGAACAAATGGATGAAAGAACAAAGTAATGCGCCCCCTGACAATCTTGCCAATCAGAGTGTTCACTCGACTATGGTGACTGCCAGGAGACCTTATTTTCTCATGAGAGGGAAATTTTGGGAAACTATATTCTATCTCACCTCTCCTTGCTATGTTGAACACATCCCTAGTATAACTGGAAAATTTTCCTTGGAGACTGGTATCCTTTCCCCTTTAGGATGGAAGCAATGAGCATCCATGTAGAACTGCCCTCCTAGGGCACAGAGCCATGACCACACCAGCCTGCTGCAAGGATGGGAGTGCTCTCAGTGGTGAGCTACAGAAAACTGAAGCAGGAGCCGGGGGGTGGACAATTCTAGCCAGTGCCAGGTCCATTCATTTCAGCAAATATTTATTGACAACCACCCAGCCAGCTTCTGGGCAGACACTGCTCAGATGGTCCTTGCCCTCCAGGTTCCTGGAGCCAGGAGGGAGAGTCACAAATCCAAGCAAAGCTAACAGCAGCTGAATGTGGGTAAATGCCATCATCAGGGTTCAAACAGGTCAGTGAAACAGGGAGGAAGTGGTTCGTTCTGCCCAGACAGACCAGGAGTGACTTTTGAGCAGAGGCTGGACAGGAATCTGGCCTGAAGAAGTGGTGGAGGACGGAGAGGCACAAGTGGAGGTGAGGCCGGGGTCGAACCCCAGGGGAGCAAGACCTCGGTGGTGTGGGGAGGACATCAGAGAAAGCTGATGGGTTGTGGAGGTGAGTGAGACTGAAAGAGAGGCTGGGCCCTGCTCAGGAGGACACACATTTCTCGATCCAGTGGGGCATTCTGCCCACTTTGTTCAAAGAACACCAGATTCTGAGCATATCAGGGTCTAATTTGTAGGCCACCAGAAGCAGATCCTGAAACGAGTATTTGGGCACAAGTTGTTTATTTTGGAGGGGATCTAGGGAGCACTGATATAGTAGTGGGGCATGGAGACGGGGAAAGGAAAGATGCCAGCACTGGCGTGTTACCGCCAGGGCCCACAGGGCCTCAGTCCCTCTGGCAGGGACATGTGAGAGCCACGGGAACTGACTTGCAAGGGTCGGATGTATGCATCATTCCCCAACTCCCAAGTTCAGGGATATCTGTTGGTAACCTAAATTCATCTACAGTGAAAGTGGGAGTATTTACACCACAGAAATTGACAAATGCTACAAATGGGGGCTT
Source organism: Cacajao melanocephalus (assembly GCA_963573385.1). Classification (NCBI taxonomy): domain Eukaryota; kingdom Metazoa; phylum Chordata; class Mammalia; order Primates; family Pitheciidae; genus Cacajao; species Cacajao melanocephalus. The sequence goes on along the minus strand of CAUYLG010051177.1, from coordinate 46,943 downwards.
TGCCTGGGCTCATCCTCTCCCAAAAGCCCGTTTATCAGCACCTGCTACCTGCTGAGGGCTTCTGAGCGATGATATTGTCCTCAGAGTTGTCCTCCTGAGAGCACAGGGCACTGGACAGCTGGCCCATTTCTCCCCCAACACCCATCCATCACTGGTGAGAGCTGCTCCTTGTGGTGTCACCTATTCAGGATTCCAGCCACCCTGAAAGAAGATAAATGTACTCCCAGCCCCAGAATGCCCTCGGGGGGAAGGAAGCCTCAGTTGTTTACCATAGAAACCCATTAGCCTGGAAGGGAACGGGGATTGGTGAGGGACTATGGCATTTGCTATGGGTCTGAATTACCCATAAGTGATACTGAATAAGATGTCCACTGTCCTTGGAAAAATTGCCAGGTAAGTGGAGTGGAGCCTACACATTATTCCCATCAGCAAGGCTGCTCATCACTTCCCATCTACACACCTGCGTGCCTCCCGGCAGCAGTCAGCCCATCACCACAGATGCTGCAGACTGTCTGGTTGTTCTTTGCTCAGGAGCTCATACATCCTAGTGATATTTTCACTCTAATGGGGATCCGGAAGGACAATACATTCTTCCCAAGATCTCGTACGGTGCTAAAATGTCATCTGCGGAGTGATTATTTAGGCAAACAAGCTCCATCTCACACTCCCACCTCCACATACCCAACCATTGAAGTTTGTTCTGCTCCCCCAAAAGTAAAATTCTGAATACATAAAGCTCAGGGTCTAGAAGAAGACAACTTGCCTTAAATAAGTCAGGACGTATCTTCCCAATGGCAGATATGCCACTCACTGCATCCTCCAGAGAAGTAGGTCTTGTTAATAGGCTTGTTGCCTCTGTGCCCTAGTTTTGCCACTTGGGAAAGCTCCTAAGATGTGACTGTGACAATGGAAAGAGCTTGGATTTGGCTTTTATTTTCATCTCATGAACTCTGACATGCTCCATTTTCCCCTGCTTGGGGACTTGGTGCAGGCAAAAAAGACACTCTATCTCCGGCGCGCTGAGAGCTCTTTGGAAGCAAAGCCTCAGCTTTGGAGGAGCCAGTGCAATCGAACCCTGAGTAAAGGGGACCCTGCTAGGGGAACCACTGATATATGTTCATTTGCAGAGACTGAAGCAGAGAAGATGGAATAAGCTTGGAGAAAGAAAGGAAGAATGACAGTGACAGTGTTGGTCCTAGTTTGCCTGTTCCAAAGAAATAGACAACTGTGCTTATGGACTGCCTCCCCGCGATTCCTTGTAAAATCATCCCTTTCCAGCTTGTGTCCCAAATAACTTATAAACAATGTCTCCTTTACTCAGCTCTCCAAAAACAATCCCTTTGTTTAACCACAATTTGCAAAAACAATTTCTTCATTGTAAATAAATCCCTAGACTCTACAATATGCCCTGATCCAGGAAAACACAGGAACATATTTTATAAAGCTCTGTGTATTTCCAAACAAGGGACATTGTTTCACCATAGAAATGCTATTTTTAAAAATCCTACTGACAGTAAAGCCTGGAGAGCGCTCTTCTGGTGTGAAGATAAAGGCAGCCCAGAAGTGAGATGCCCTGGGGAAGGTAAAGCAGAGAAAGGAACTCAGAATCATTTGCTCCATCTATTCAGCCCATCACCCAAGGGTCTGAGCGTGACTTGCAGCGCTGGGGCCAAATCAAAAAGGGCCTGCCAGAGCCAGCCTGAGCTGGCTGGAGAGAAGCCTAACCCCATCCTGGAGATCAGGGGGACACAGTTCAGCTGTAATAGCCTCCCCAGCAGGCCAAGGCTGCCATGGCAGGTAGGCAGGCTTCCTGAGTCAGGGCCTGAGGGGTGCTGGTCTCTGGGGCACCAAGAACCCTGCAGTGAAAGGCAAGGCTGCCTGTGTAATCAGAGACGGGCACATACAGAAATGCCCCTCCTAGCTGGCAGTGGGGGATTTGGTGGATCACTGAGACCCTTACTCTACTTCCTCTCCTACCAAAGAGCTTGTTTACCAGCACATCTCTGCTCACTGGGGCTTCTGAGAGTACAGGGCACTGGGGGAGCATGGGTACTCACTCCTCAGCCCCCATCCATTGCCGATGAGAGCTGCTTCTGGTGGTGTTACCTACCCAGCAATCTGGCCAATCCTAGAATGGGGACAAGCACATTCCAGCCACAGAATGCCATCAGCGGGGGAGCCTTAGTTGCTTGCAGTAGCAAACTATGAGCATAGGAAGCGATGAGGAGAGCTGAGGGACTATAGCCAGGGCCCTGGCAGTATCTGCTTTGGTCTGAACTGCCCATGGGCCATATCAAATAAAATGTCCCTTGCCTGTGTGCCCAGGTCTTAGCATTATTTTTTCCAGGACTTTTTCTAAGATGTGACACACACATTACTGCCTCCTAGAGAGCCTTCAGAGTATTCCCCATGCCTTTCTCAATTACTCAGAGTTCCTGAGCCCACCCAAAGGCAGTAGAGCCAAGAGGTGGATCCTATGGCCCCAGGAGCTGCTTAGTCCCTCAGATAATATCTGCTGAAGACACGCAGCCCTCTGAGGCTGACCAAAACTCCCATGGCCTCCCTGAATGGGGGAAGAGTTGGAAATTATATGCCATTTATTCATTTTTAAGGCTTGTTTTATATTAATGGCTGATCTATGTAATCAGGGAGGCCAGTATGTACAGACAGAGGGAGAGCTTTTATTTCTTGGTCTCTTCCTCCTTAGACAAAGTCTTGATAATCTCCTCCTGTAGGCCTCTTCACGGCATTTGCACACTCCCTTCATTTTTTAGACTTACAGGCCTCAGCCTGGTCAGCCAGGAGCTTCTTGTGGGCCTTGTTTGCCTTCAGCTTCTGGATGTGTTCCATGAGAATCCTCTCATTTTTGAACACATTCCTCTTACCTTCAGGTACAGGCTGTGATACATGTGGCAATCTATCTTCTTAGATTTGCGCTATCTTCTGAGCAGCTGGCACAGAATCCTCATTCTCCTCATCCATGCGACCTTCTCTGGCATTCGGGCATTGGCTGTACCCTTTCACTTACTTATGCCCATGTGCCTGCCCTTCCAGTGGGCCAAGGTGTTTTTCTGGCATCGAGCTGGGAATGGACAGTCACAGGCTTGAGGATGATCAGCCCATCTTTGATCAGCTTCTGGATCTGCTGACGGGAGTTGGCATTGGCGATTTCATTGGTCTCATTGGGGTCCAACCAGACCTTCTTCTTGCCACAGGGGAGGACACTAAAGGCAATCCTTTTCTGAAGCCTGAGCATACTCATGGCTGAGGCTACAGCAGTGAAAGGCTCTGAGGTCTAATCTTAAACTTGGTGCATCTAGTGGTAGATGGTGATACTGCTCATCAAACATTCCAGTTTTTGTCTCTGCAGTGCTCCTCCTTGAGTGATTTGGGGATTTATTACTATAGCATAACTTAAGCTATTCTGCCAGATACAAGGCAAGAAATGCCACACTAAAATTTTGATAAAACAAAGTTGAAAGAATAGTTTGCTTGTTAATTGGAATGGCTTCCCCCCAAACCCAACCCAAACTTTAACCTAAGTCAGATTTCCTTTCTTTTATAAATGCTTAGCTTTAAAAGTTATAGATTTACAGAATTATTGCAAAGAGTTCTCATATTCCTCACACCCAGTTCCCCCTATTCTAAACATCTTATATTAGTCCCTACTATATTTTTACATGCTATTTCCTTCCTGTGAATATTACAAGTCTTGTTCAATTACATATATTTAAGTGCCAGCCATTTTGCTATTACTAATTTGTAGGTTGGTATTCTTCAAAAGTTTTGGAAAGAATACACAAGAAAATCAAAAGACCTAGGGAGCATCTTTCTATCTTCCCATAAAAATCATGTGGATCTTTTGTTTTTTCAGTCAAAAGGAAGTCCCTAGATTTTATGTGAACAATCCTGTCACTGACCACCCTATAGCCATCACTGAAAATGGCATTCTCTGTAACACTGGAGTTTTAAAACTCACAACAATCTTTTATTTTTGCCTCCTGTTTGATAACTACGAAGTTTTAATTTATATCTTAGTCCAAATATATCCCTTTTTTCTTTCTTATCATTCCCATTATGACCTCCATGACATTTAGAATGTTATGGCTGGGTGTTGTGGCTCACACCTGTAATCCCAGCACTTTGGAAGGCCAAGGTGGGCAGATCGCTTGAGGCCAGGAGTTTGAGACCAGCCTGGCCAACATGGTGAAACCCCATCTCTACTAAAAATACAGAAATTAACTGCATGTGGTGGCATGTGCCTGTAATCCCAGCTACTTGGGAGGCTGAGGCAGCAGACGGAGGTTACAGTGAGCCGAGATCACACCACTGTATTCCAGCCTGGGCAACAGAGTGAACAAAAAAAAATAAATTATAAATTAAGTTAAATTTAAAACAGTAATAAAATAAAATGTTACATATTTATTTTTAATTATACAAACACAGAGGTGGTATATTAGTCTGCTTGGCTGATATAACAAAACACCATAGACTGACGTAGCTATAAGAACAGACATTTACTTCTCACAATTCCGGAGGCTAAGTCCCAGATAAAGATGGGGCAGTTTGGGTTCCAGGTGAAGGCCCCTTTCTAGCTCTGTCCTCACATGGCACAGAGAGGAGAACAAGCTCTTTGTTGTTTTTTCTCATAAGGGCACTAATCTCGCCATGGGGGACCCACCCAGGTGACCTTATCTAAATTGAATTACCTCCCAAAGGCTCCATCTCCAAATACAAACATATTGGGGTGGGGCAGGGCTTTAACAGACGGATTAGGGCAGGAGGGATATACGTTCAGTCCGCAGCTGGTGGCAATGCCCAAGCTCAACGCAAGGAAAAGTACTGAATTAAGGAGAGCTGTGAGATGAGGTCAGAAAGACTGATCTTATGGAGGACATCAAGTGCCAGACTAAAGAGCCACTGCGCTTTTTAGATCAAAGCAGTGTTGTGGTGGGTATTGCTTTAGGAGAATAAATCCGGGGGTTGCTTATGGGATGGATTTTGTTAGAGATCACAAGTAGGACAACCATTTGGGGAAGTAATGTAACAATCCCTGAGGGAAATATAAAAACTAACACTATGATGACAGCCCTCGAATGTACCACCACCAGGAAGTCTTTCCGGATGCTTCGCTGGAGGGTCTCTCTTTAAACGCGAATTTTCCTCGAGTTAGCCTAAAATGTAAGTTACCCCTTACATTTCGCCTTCTATCGCACATGTTTGTGCGTTTCCTAACCCTTCCACTTTGCCGTTCCTCCAGCACAGGGTGTATCCGAGAGCCCTGAAGCCGCGCATCGCCCTCCTGGGGGAGCCACACGCGCTCGGCCTCAGATCCCGCCCTCCCTCATCAGGATGCGCGGACAGTATTTGTGGACTTAACCGCATGCCAGGAAATCCAGGGGGCCTGGTCACTTCTGGGCGCCAGGACCACAGCCGGGCGCCCCACGGACACCTGGGACGCTCTTCTAGGTCCCCTTCGGGGCCGCGCGTCGGGCTAGCCTGACCCGCGTCCAACTGGCTCCGAGTGGCTTCGGGCGCAGGGGTGGGGCTCACGTCGTGGGACGGATGCATGGATTAGTATTCATTGATTTCGGAACCTTCAGGAAGCAGACACGCTCCTCTTCCTTCTCAGGGATGGGGCGGCAGCCAACGAAAGCCCTAAGCCGTGTCCTTTTCTGTGTGGGGAGCTTGGAGATGCTCACGAGGGACCTCCCCAATTCTGTGATTTTGAGCATCATTTTTGGCAGGAGGCTAGATAGAAGCAGTAATTGACACTCATCACCCTAAAGTGCAGATTATGTCGGTCAGATAGAAGAACTAAAAATGACAGAAATGGTTTTACTGTTTTTAAACTCTGGGAGCTTGTTCCTTTAAGAGATTAGGCTGTGCGCCCATCCCGCCCGGTCCCGGGGTGCCTTGCGCGGCTCGCCTACTCCTGCCTTTGTCCCAGGGCTCCCTGCGCGGCGGGCTCACTTCCGGCGGGCTACGTGAACGCGGCGAGCGCCGCCCATCTTTTGCGTGGTTGCTCCACCCCCTCAGCCTCGCCTACGCAACCACTGGGGCTGAAGTTCCCGCCAGGTCCGTGCCGGGCGAGAGATGCTGCCTGGCCCGCCTCGGCTTTGAGGCGCGAGAAGTGTCCCAGACCCGTTTCATCTTGCTGACGGCGTCGAGCTCCGGGCAGACATGTCCACGGGGTTCTCATTCGGGTCCGGGACTCTGGGTTCCACCACCGTGGCCGCCGGCGGGACCGGCACAGGCGGCGGTTTCTCCTTCGGGACGGGAGCGTCTAGGTAACCACACTTTCTCGCCTTCCTGGGCCGGATCTCCCTCACCCCCCACCCCTCGAAGCCCCCTGGTGTCCCCATCCTCTCTCTTCGCGCTGGCTTCTTTCCGGGTGGGGCTGGAGAGTAGCACTTATCGAGCCGCCGGCGTCGTAGGCCTCTCGCTCGCCGCGGTGCCCGGGCCCGGCGCGGCCTGGTGAGGTGGAGGGCGGGATGGGTTCTGTGCTGTGAGGTTTCCGGAATCCACGTATAGTTCAGGCATTGTTTGGACCTAGAGGGGTCTTGACTGGGTAGAGAGGCCCGGGGCTCTACCCCGGAGCTTTAGCGAGGCGTCAGTCTTAAGCATGGAATGAACATTGAATGAATGAATGAAATTGTAGCATATTGTGGGGTTTTGTAATAGATAATTCCGATTTTATTGCAGCATTTGCGGTTTTGGATATTACGGTGTTATTTAATAACTTTGCGGTTATTTATAACCAGCCTTTGAAGCGTTTGTGCCACATGGGACCTTATCTGTTTTTGTTTAAAAAAAAAACACCTTTTTACAGTGTTTGTTGGTAATTTTGTGCAGTATGTGCAGTTTAGTATATTTGACGCAAGAATGTTGTAATAAGTCAACATTGTCTTTCATTTACATTACAAAATGTAGGTAGCATGTTTCTCGTTTTTATGCAACCCATTAGTTCAGGTGGCGATGAAAACGTAACTGTCCAGAAAGAGACAAAGTGGTGAGACATCATTTTAATGAGAGATTTAAGCTTTAGAACTCAATTTTTTTCAAGATAAAGGTGGAGGGGTTCATAAAGTTAAGAAGTGTGCACACTGCCAACAAGCTACCTCCTGAAGCTTAAAAGGTGTGGCTGTAGATTTAAAAGGCAAAAACCTCAGCATGACCTGCAGTTTAAAGAGGGAGGAGGCCGCCCCGGTGGCTCAGGTGGCTCACACCTGGAATCCCAGCACTTTGGGAGGCCAAGGCTGGCGGATCACCTGAGGTCGGGAGTTGAGACCAGCTTGACCAACATAGGGGAGGCTGAGAATCGCTTGAACCTGGGAGGCAGAGGCTGCGTCGAGCAGAGATCGCACCATTTCCAGCCTGGGCAACGAGAGCGAAATTCCGTCTTAAAAAAAAAAAAAAAAAAAAAAAAGAGAAGGAACCACAGACTACACAGTCAAGTCAGACGTTTGAGAGTTTTCATCCATTCCTCCATTATTCTTACTCTACTCTCTCAACATCAAGTCCTAATAATTTTACTTCTGTCATTTCCGTTTGTCTTTATTTCCATTTCCATCACCCTGCTCAAGCTATTGTCATTCTTGGAACAAATTTTATTGGACAGATTCCCATGTGCAAGGCTCTGTTTTAGGTAGTAACATAAAAGTCTTGCTCTCTTGATCCTTACATTCTTATGAAAATACTTCCGATTCTTTTCAGATTTTTAACCAGCTGTCTTGTGTTAGATGACAACTACTCCAATCAACGTCTTCAATCCGTTTTGCCACATTGTAGCCAGAATAATTAAAAAACAGATTGCTCCCCCTGTAGTCACTTCCCATTATCCTTAGAATGAAGTTAAAATAACAACAACAACAACAACAAAACTTACCATAGTTTGCAGAGTCCACTTCTGCTGGAACCTCTGGGGACTCATCTGAAGCCGATCTTTTTATTTCAGTTATCCAGACCCACTTTTAAAAACAGACAAACAACTATATTACCACCCAGTACACCAGTACCTGCACACAGATAAATAACTGAAACAAAAGTTTCAGAGAAAGGCACTTACCTTTACTTCATTGGATGCACTTTGATACTTTCTATTCGATTTCTTTTTAATGTTTCTTAGGACTTGATGAATTAATTTTTATACTTCTCTCATGGTCCTGATCTTAATGTGAGAAACCCTGCCCTAGCAACATGGCATTTTCTCTTTTCCTCAGATGGGCTTTGCCAACCCCTTCTACCCCATATACCTAGTTCTTACGCTTACTTATCTTTTGCGACTATCAAATGATCTCTTTCCCAGAGAGGCCTTTTCTGACCTGTCAGTCTAGGGGAGGTTTCCATTCTCATAGTACTCTTACAGTGCTGATCACAATGGTAATCAGTTCATTATATTTATTGTTAACTTGTTGTTAGATCCCAGCACGAGAATAATTAATATCTATGTCTCTCACTGACTAGAAACTGCCTGAAGGCAGGGTTGAGTCTTACTTACCACCTCATCCTCAGTCCCAAGGACAGGGCCTGGCATAGAAAAAGGGCTTTAATAACAATTTGAATGACTGAGAGAATGAGTTATTAGTAATAAGCTATAAGAAAATTACCCAAGCTTTAGAGAGGCTTGGATAAATTAATGAAAGAGGAGACAGTCTGACATAAATTTGTTAAGAGTGCTGGTTGGGAGGCCTGACAGTCCCCAGTGCCACTTGGTGATTAGATCTCTTGACGTCAGTCATTTTAGAGGAGTTCTCACATCTGGAAAAGGAGTATAATATATTACCTGAGTTGATGAGTGAGATGAAGCATTTAAATATTTAGTATCAAGTCTGGTACTTGCTAAGTGCTCAATAAATGTTAGCTATTATGTTAGCTATGGAGTCCACATTAGGGCCAGCTGGGCAAGTTAAAATAACATTCCTGATGTGATGGAGTCAAGTTGGCTTTTCTGCAGCACATCCTATCAAGTCCTTGGCAGACAACACTGGTTTGAGGAGGTAATTGGGTAGCTTTTGTTTTTCTTGAATTTAGTAAATTTCTTTGCCACCAAAATTTCTCTTTTGCTTCTGTGGTAGAATAAGATTTCATTTTGATGTGTTTCTTTGTCAGTATTTTCAGCTTCCATTATTACTTCATAATATCTTCAGTTATGTTGTTGAAGAATTATATATGTATACAATTATTATTATTTTTTTCGTGACAGAGTCTCACTCATGTTACCCAGCCTGGAGTGCAGTGGTGCTCACTGCAACCTCTGCCTCCTGAGTTCAAGTGACTCTCCTACCTTAGCCTCCCGACTAGCTGGGATTACAGGCACACCACCACACCCAGCTAATTTTGTGTGTTTGTGTAAGTTTAGTAGAGACAGGGGTTTTACCATGTTGGCCAGGCTGGTCTGGAATTCCTGACCTCAGGTGATCCACCCACCTTAGCCATCATGCCCGGCCTGTTGTCAAGAAATTTTAAATTTTAATTAATGGTGTTAAAATACAAATGTTTACTTTTCATCTTTTGTATATTTCCAGAATAGCAATTTTAAAAAATGAGGTCACTGATTTGTTTGGGAATAAGGAAAGCTTAATAACCATTTTCCTTATTGTATGTCTTCAAAATTTGCCAATAGTGTTTTAATATCCCCCAGGTAGTCATTTATTCTATTCCACATTATACACACAACAGTTTCAAAATAACAATGCGATCAGACTACCACCAGCTAAGCTAAATGTTTTTGGCATATATGCCTCTTTTATGGTTGTACTACCTATGTTGTCTGGATATAGCCATTACATACTGGATTCTTTTGCTTGTGGTGCTCACTTAGGTTTTTGTGTGTGTGATATCTCACTTAGTTTTGATTTTAGCAATATGTTTTTAAAAATACCTTTTAAATTCAGAGTAAATATTTAAAGATCTGTGGGGTTTTTTTGTTTTTTGTTTTTGAGATAGGACCTTGCTCTGTCTCCCAGGCTGGAATGCTGTGGCGCAATCTTAGCTCACTACAACCTCCACCTCCTGGGCTAAAGTGATCCTTCCACCTCAGCTTCCTGAGTAGCTGGGATTACAGGCATGTAGCAGCACGCCTGGCTAATTTTTGTTTTTTGGGGTATTCTCTTGTTTTTTCGGTAGAGACAGTTTCATCATATTGCCCAGGCTGGTCTCAAGCTCCTGGGCTAAAGCAGTCTGCCCACCTCAGCCTCCCAAAGTGCTGGGATTATAGGCATGAGCCACTCAACTTGGCCAAGATCTGTTTTAATTGTTGGTGAGACCTTGCAGCCCTGCTCTGCCTCCTGCCTCGCCTTCAAATTCTCTGGTGCACACAAACATATTTTAAAGATCAGTGGTAAACTAAGTACTTCCTCTCCTTTTACCTACTCAGTATGGATGGCCCATCTCAAGTTCCACCCCTTAATAATTTCCTCCGTCTCCATTCCTCTCTCAGTGATTAGCTCTGCCTCAAACTTCCGTGGTATCTCTTTGCTGTCATTTGGTACTTGATTATAATCTGCCTTATAGTAATTATAAACTTACTGAAGGTATACATTTCTGCTGCTTGAATTATCTGCTGCTTGAATATTTCCTTTCTCCCTTGTCCCCCAATGTTTACAAAAACCTGAGTGGCTTCTTGAGCTGATTATGAAATTGAAGACCCCCAGACCCAAGTAACTTGGAGAACTCTTCTGGCTTGGAGTACGGTTATTTGTGTTGTTTATCCCCCAGTAAATGGCATGTTCATTGAATAAGGGTTTAGTCATCTTTCTGCTCCCTTGCTATTCCTGGCCTTGTACATAATATGTTTAGTTGAATTATAAGTATCCCTAATGATAACAGTCATAACAGCATTTATTGAAGTTAATTCACCCTATGCAGTCCTTTAACCTTTATATTAAAAAAAAATTCTGCTAAGTGGGTACTGTTAATTTCCATTTTGCAGATGAGGAAATAGAGGTTCAGAAAGGTTAAGGAACGGCATCCAAGTACCAGAACATGGGGGAATCGGTACTGGAACTCAGCCACACTACTGGGTTCCTCTTACATTTCCTCTTTCATTGAAACGTTCCAGGGCTTTTGAGAGCTTAAAAATGATATTGGGTTCTCTCATGATTATTCTTTATGGAAAGGCAGCGAGGGAAGTAATAATGATAAATATGTAGGATAAAGAGGATTCCCTATTATGCTATGTAATCTCCCTTAACTCTCCTACATAATTTTTGAAGTGTCAACTTGTCAAAATTTTTTACTTATTTTCACAACTCGTCTTCCCACCTTTAGATAGCAAATCTGAACTTTTGAGTCTTAATAAGAGCAGTTGAAAAGTTGTGAACTTTGTTCACATTCACTTGTTTTTATCAGCTGTTCTTTTTTTAAGCTTTTCAACACTCTCTGAAGTTTCTGCTAATAAACACATGATCCTGAGACAGGATGATTTTGCTTTGTGTTTAACTTTTGCCAGGAAATGTCCCCACTAGTTTTTCTGTTTTGCTTTTTTTGGTGGTAAAATACCTAACTATATGCTCTCCCCAGCCCCACATCGCTCCGTGAATGTGGTAATGTAGCAACAGAGGTAGTGAAGACAACTTAGAATAACTTTCCTATGGCCATTAAAAACTATGCTAGGTTTCAAAAATTGGTGAAAGCAGAATAATTGTGATCTCTACTTATGATTACCTTGAGTTCTGAAATCCTTATTGCTATAGACTGCTTTTCTTGAAATCTGGTACTATATTTTTTAAGACTTTTACATGTGGGTTTATTTTTAAGGAAGAACAGAAACATATTTGAACTTGGTGGGTTAAAGGTAAATCTATTGTTGTTTTTGGGTCCTATGACAATGTATTAGATATGTTACATGAATGAAATTATCTTGAAGAGTTAATTTTTATTTTTCTTAAGTAAATACTGGCTCTAGTAGACTTCCTTTTGTGCCTGTGGTTTTTGTTTTGTTTCTGTTTTTTCAAATAAGCAACCCTTCTGTGGGGCTCAATTTTGGAACTCTTGGAAGTACTGCAACTCCAGCAACTACATCTGCTCCTTCAAGTGGTTTTGGAACTGGGCTCTTTGGATCTAAACCTGCTACTGGATTCACTCTAGGAGGAACAAATACAGGTGAGGAGGATCTGATCACATTGGCAGAGAGTAGGCTTGGGATATTCTTTCCTAAATTCTGTCCTATATCTCCCTTTATAAGGATCATCACTGGTAGTATATCTTAAAAAATGATAAATACTAAGATAAAAAGAAGTATAAGGAATTAGAATCAAGAGCCAGTGATAGGCCCAATCATAGACTGTCATCTGTTCCTTTTCTGTTTTTCTCACTGAATTGAGGAAGACCTCTCCCTCTCTCTCTCTCTCTCCGCTTTTTTTTTTTTTTTGAGCTGGAGTCTCACTTTGTAGTCCAGGTTGGAGTGCAGTGACTTGATCTCAGTTGACTGTGAGCTCCGTCTGGAAGATCTCTTTCCTTAAATATAATGAATTAAAGTAATTTAAATTTTCAGATTATATAATGCAGTGTTTTTCCTTAGTGGAGATTGCTGTTTAAGCCAGCTTTATCAATTTGGAACATTAACATACATGAGAGAATCAGCATTCTTGCTGTAACATAATTTACATTTTTTTTTTTTAGAGACATGGTCTCACTCTGTTGTCCTGGCTGGAGTGCATTGGCATGATCATGGCTCACTGTAGCCTTGCAACCGCTTGGGCCCAAGTGACCCTCCTACCTCAGCCTCCTGAGTAGATGGGGCCACAGGCATGCACCACCATGCCTGGCTAATTTTTTTTTTCTTTTCTTTCTTTTTTTTTTTCCCTTTTGTAGGGAAAGGGTCTCCTCCTGGTCTTAAACTCCTGGGGTCAAGAAATCTTCCTTCCTTGACCTCTCAGAGTGCTGCTGTTGCAGGCCTGAGTTATCATGCCTGGTCTATAATTTACATTCCTAAGAGATGTTTTACATTTTTGTATTATTAAAGCAATAAGTGGGAAAAGGGCAATAGGTAAAGGACTTGAAGGTTTCAAAAACAATAGAAAAGTTTTGGTTTTAATACAGCTGGGAAAATAATGTTTCACTGGAGCTGACCATTTAAAAAGTTTGCTTCTTATTTACCTTTTGTTTTCTACCCTCAGAGCCTCTTGGTCTTTCTTACTACTTTTTGCGTTCATCTTCCTGCTATGAGTGTATCACATTTCACAGCCACATCTAGAAAATGGAGTAACTACAGGGATAAATATGAGCAGATTGGTCAGTGAGCTACTTGAGACAGCTCAGTGTAGCGTTTTACTTGGAGTTGCTCTTTTTGGTCTTGCTTAATTTTGTTATAGGCAATAGTTACTTGCATTTTATAAATTTTATTCCTTAAGTTATATACAGCTAGTAATATGAAAACCAGTGCTATGGGAAAAATGCTTGATTAGTGGTTATGGTGGCAGATACTATGATATGTATTTTTCTAATTAGAAGTGTTGTTAATCCCTGAGGGTGATTTTAAGTCTTTCCCTTGTGACAGGTAAACCAAAAGAATGTCATCTTAATTGATGATTAAATTTTATTTCTCTTTTTGTCCCCAGGAATAGCAACAACTATAACTACAGGATTAACTCTGGGTAAGAATTTTTGAGGAAAGATCCCAGCTCTGTGGTTTTGAGAAAGAAAACCAGCTCTGTGGTTTTCTAATAATTTTAACAAATTGAGTGATCTTTCTACTCTTCTCTCTTCTAATATCTTACAGAGCTGGGGTATAGAAGAAAGTGTGTATATCACGGGTAGTGACTTATCAGAGAACCTTTCAGCATCTGAGTAGTGCAAAGCAGGAATGATTATAGATTATTTTATAATTCAGAAAAGTATTTTAAATGCAGAAATTTTTTTTAATGTGGAAATTTATTTCATATTACTTTTTTAGTCATTTGACTCCATTTAGTGGAAAAAACAAACTTTAAGCCAGAAATGTTGGAATTAAGCCATGGTTGTTCCTCTAAAATAGTTGTGAGACCTTAGGTAATACTTGGGGGCTTTTAGTTATCTATAAAATAGAAGATATTGAACTAATATCCAAACACATAATACCTTCTGTATTATGCTAAAGAGAATGTGAATAACTAGGGTTTCAGCGAGCTTTCAATCTGGTTGGCAGTAAATAATGTGAAAGGAAAGGAAAAGGAAATGAAAGAACATTCAGAAGCTCTTAAATTGAGTTTTCAGTTAAGGATTGGCAAACTTTTTCATTTGGTTGCTACAGCTGTTATTAACAGAAACACAACACATCTGTTTATCACCAATATTTTAGACTGGATTGGCTTCAAAGACGAGCAAGCAAATCTTCTTGTTTTCTTTTTTTTTATCTTCAGACAAGTTCTTCTGTTGCTCAGGCTGGATTGCAGTGGCATCATCACAGCCCACTGCAACCTCACACTTTTGGGCTCAAGCAGTCTTCCCTGAGGTTCCCAGGTAGCTAGGACTACAGGCATATACCACAACACTTGGCTAATTTTTTAATTTTTATTTTTATTTTATTTGTTTGTAGAGACAAGGTCTCACTAAGTTGCCTAGGCTGGTCATGAGCTCCCAGCCTCAAGCCACCTGCTCTCCTTGGCCTCCCAAAGTACTGGGATTACAGGCATGAGCCACCATGCCTGAGTCTTGTTTTCTGAGGTTGTAACCCGTAAGTTATTTCAAAGCACTGTACTCTGGCAGGAACTTCCAGTTGTGATCAGGGCAATCCAGAAGCATAGTTTCTGGCTTCTCTTCTCTCAGTGATTTCAGGATAAGTCAATGCAGGTCATTCATACATTTCTTCATTTAATATTGTTTGAGCAGTTACTACTTCTAACCATGTGGCCTTGTATATACATAATGCCTTGAACATTGAATATTGTCTTGTGGCGCTGGTGGTGACGATGGTCCTTGATAATGACCTTGGGAACTGCTAAGGGTTGGAGCAAGGCAGTCAGTCTGTTGTAAGGTGAAAGGGATAGGCAGGTATATTAACATAATCTGATAAATGTCCTAAAAGATGTAGGAGAGGCACCATGGAAGGCAGAGGAAGAAAACAGTAGGGTTTACTTTATGGGCAAGAAGCATTTCAGACAGAGGAGTGACAAGTGCAGAGGCCAAATCATAAAAGCATTTGGGGAAATATGAAATATTTTATTCTTGGAGCTTAGAAATCCGAGGTAGAAGTGGTGGACAGAGCTGAGATTGAGGAGCAGGTTGGGACCAGATAGGAAAGGGAGATATATGTCATGCCTTTAGACTGTATTTTGACAATCTAGAACATAATAGGAACCTTAAATTGGGCAGAATCACTAGGATATTTGTTTTGTTTTGTTGAGACGGAGTTTCGCTTGTTGCCCAGGCTGGAGTACAACGGCTTGATCTCATGGCAACCTCCTTCTGGGTTCAAGCGATTCTCCTGCCTCAGCTTCCTGAGGAGCTGGGATTACAGGCATGCGCCACCACGCCCGGCTAATTTTGTATTTTTAGTAGAGACGGGGTTTCTCCATGTTGATCAGGCTGGTCTAGAACTTCTGATCTCAGGTGATCTGCCCGCCGCAGCCTCCCAAAATGCTGGGGCTACAGGTGTGAGCCATCGTACCTGGCCCCCCTTTTTTTTTTTAAGGTAACCGAGATAATTTCAAGAATAGATTAGAGGTTGGAAGAGACTGATACCAGAGAAATAAATGCTGTTATAGTAGTTCTTAAGAGAAAGATGACCTAAGCTAGGGTTTTAAAGGATGCTTGTAATACAGGATATTTCCGAAGTAGAATCAACAGGATTTGTGAGTAATGGAGTATAGGAGAAGGAAGGGATGTCAAGGATAACTGGTTTCTGGCTTGAACTGACCAAGGTTGGGGATTTAGCAAAAAATTTTTCTGGTGAGATACGTAGGAGACCAAAGGGACATCAAGATAGGACTAGCCAGTAGGGACATAGGTGGATGTCAGTTTAGATTTATGTACCTGTAGTTGAAATGATGAAAGTAGATGAGTCATTGGGGAAGTAAAGAAGTAGGAATGGAGCTGTAGGAAGTGTCATTTAAGACATGAACAGAGGAAAGAGAGGTACAAAAAAAAAGGACTTAAAAGGAAAAGGGGGACAGCTAGGGGCTGACAGAGACACAGGGGCCAGAAGAAAAGAATAGAGAATGGCTCTTGATAGATTATTAGAGAGGAGGGACCATTTTATTGATGAGAGTAAAGGGAAGGAGGAGGATAAATGCTGCATTAGCAGGGAAGTCTAGGGGTGGAATTAAAATTGATATATTACATCGATCGGATTTTCTTTTCTTTCTTTTTTTTTTTTTTAAGATGGAGTCTCACTTTGTTGCCCAGGCTAGAGTCCAGTGGCGAAATTTTGACTCACTGCAACCTCCGCCTCCCAAGTTTAAGTGACTCTCATGCCTCAGCCTCTTGAGTAGCTGGGGATACAGGTGTGCACTGCCCCACCCAGCTAATTTTTGTATTTTAGTAGAGGTGGGATTTTTGACCGGGCTGGTCTCAAATTCCTGACCTCAAGAGATCTGCCCCTCTCGGCCTCCCAAAGTGCTGAGATGATAGGTGTGAGCCACCGTACCTGACCATTCTTTTGTTTTTCTTAAAGAGCCATGTTTTCCATGTTCGCCATGATTTAGTCTCAACTTTTATTTTCTCTCACACATACACCATTCTTCTGTTGGCAAGAGGTAGTATCACAAACTTTTAGGGCTCCTTATTGAAACCAGTGTAATAGAACACTTACAGGTAAAGGATTGTATTTGTTTGTTTGTTTGTTTATTTATTTATTTAAATAGGAACGCCAGCCACTACATCTGCCCCTACAACAGGCTTCAGTTTGGGATTCAATAAACCTGCAGCATCTGCCACACCATTTGCTCTACCTATTACTTCTACCTCAGCTAGCGGTCTCACTCTTTCGTCTGCTCTGACATCAACTCCAGCAGGTGAGGCAGAATGAAAAACCATTGCATTTAATGGTTAAATTTCAATTTTATCTGATTAGAGAACATAGATAGTCACCTTTACTAAACATAACTTTTTATTTTAATCATTTAGAATTTTGACTACAGAAATTATTGATTTATAAAGAAGAAAAGTGAGCTTTGAGCATTGAAGCAGGAGACGCTATCTTGGGAGATAGTCCCTATTTAGAGAGCAAAGCAGGGGAGAGGGCCAGAGAGGTAAAATGTAAAGCTGTTAATATTTACTTTGTTTTCAAGGAGCCATTTCATGACAGGAAAAGACAGACTTGGCATAAATCTTGCCTGCCTTATGATTAATATGAAGGTGAAGTTGGTGGTCTGGGTTGGAAACAATATTGCTGTCTGGAATCAGTTACCTGGTACCATTCTAATATTCCTCAAAGCCCTTATTTCTGTCATTGGTTTTTGCTTTAAAGCTACTGTTTCTCTTTATTGTTAAGTATATAATTTTATCTTTAGCAAGTAGTTCTTCCAAAGAGCCAATTTTATCATGGAAATCAGTTTTTAAAACATTGCATTTCTCTATGCTGTTGTTAAATAATATCGCCATTTGAAAGCTTACTATCTCTTTTTAAAGCTTCCACAGGATTTACCTTAAATAATTTGGGTGGGACAACAGCCACAACTACAACTGCATCGACAGGCCTCTCTTTAGGGGGAGCCTTAGCTGGTTTGGGAGGTTCACTTTTCCAGAGCACAAACACAGCAACATCAGGTAATTGATGATATTTATTTTCCAGAATAGTAAATACCTATATTTAAATGTACTTATTATTATTTTGGCCCTTTTAGCAGATGACTTTTTAATCTGCATATTTTCCTTTAAATATGAAAACTAAATTATAAAATGATGGTTTTCACACATAATTGGATGTATTAGCCATATTTTATTTTATATATATTTTTTATTTTGAGATGTAGTCTCACTCTGTCACCCAGGCTGGAGTGCAGTGGCGTGATCTTGGCTCACTGCAACCTCCACCTCCAGGGTTCAGGAGATTCTCCTGCCTCAGCCTCCTGAGTAGCTGGGTTTACAGTTGTGTTACCACATCCGGCTAATTGTTGTGTTTTTAGTAGAGATGGGGTTTCACCATGTTGGCCATGCTGGTCTCAAACTTCTGACCTCAAATGATCCACCTGCCTCGGCCTCCCAAAGTGCTGTAATTATAGATGTAGCCACAACACCCAGCCTATTAGCCATCTTTTAGAAAAACACATTTTTGTCTTTCTCAATATTGACTAGATAAGGAAACAAAGAAGAGCCTGTTTAAGGAGTCAGTAAACTGATCTAGAGATAACGTTTTGTTTAAAAAGAACAACAGTTGTATCAGCTCAGGAATGCATGGTCTTATAGAAATATAGATTTATTAGGCTGGGCATGGTGGCTCACACCTGTAATCCCAGCACTTTGGGAGGTCGAGGCGGGTGGATCACCTGAAGTCAGGAGTTTGAGACCAGCCTGGCCAACATGGTAAAACCCTATCTCTACTAAAAGTGCAAAATTAGCCAGGCATGGTGATGCATGCCTGTAATCCCAGCTGTTTGGGAGGCTGAGGCAGGAGAATCGCTTGAACGCATGAGGCGAAGATCGTAGTGAGCTGAGATCATGCCATGACACTCCAGCCTGGGCAAGAAGAGCGGAACTCCATCTAAAAAAAAAAATAATAAAAGAAATATAGATTTATCAACCCAACGTTCTTGAAATTTTGCTACTTGACTCACAAGTCTACATTAATGACATGATTAACCATAGTCTGGTCCTTTTTATTTCTTTTGTCTGAGGGAAGATTTAAATAAATACATAAATTCTAATACTTTTTTTAAAGTTTTGTGAAAAGAACTTGGGAGTGTGAAATTGTATTCAGTATATATTATATTCAAATCCTATAAATTCACACTAGATTATTTTAAAAGTATGCAGTTCCAAAGTGTGATTGGAAGACAAGATGTATTCACTTGAAAATACACCAACTGAAACTGCTTTTGTAGAGAGGGTTTAAAAGCCCTCTGTAACAAAACCGCTTTATAACAAAGACTGAGTGCCCACATATATTGAATTGGTATACTTTATGGCCCATGTAATAATGAAAAATCACATCATCCAAACTACATATACCGTTCAGTTCAAGAAAGGTTATCAGTCTTTGGCCAAAACATGCTGTAGACTTATTTCCCTAAATCAAATATGAAGAAAATCTGGAATCTGACTTTAAAATTAGCATTAGAGTCCTTTGATCAATAAGGGGAAATTGTTGTAGTCTTTCAATGAAATTTATAAGTGGTGTTTGATTTATTTATAGGACTAGGACAGAATGCTTTAGGCTTGACTTTGGGAGCTACAGCAGCTACTTCAACTGCAGGCAATGAAGGCCTTGGTGGCATAGATTTTAGTAGCTCCTCAGATAAAAAGAGTAAGTAATGCTATTGTAATTTTATGTTCTAACTGTCTGGGTTGCTCAAAATTCCTTTGTGTGGAAGATTAGATATTCAGTAGTAACAGTTTTTACTTTTAAATTTGTTTGCATTAATATTTCACAAATAGTTCACAAATTTTGTGTGTGTGGTGCATTTAAGGTTTTATTTTTGTAGCTAACAGATTTGTATGTGCATATGTCTTATATAGCAATCTTAATGTGTATATGAATATGTGTTTTTAGATTGGGATCATGATACGTAGGCAGTATTGTTTTGTAGTCTGTTCTTATGTAACATATCAGAAGCATTTGTCAGTGTCGGTAATTCTTTTTAAATATTTTAATGCTGCTTAATATCAGTTTTATGGATGGATCATAATTTAGTCAACCATTGTTCTCTTGTTAGATGTTTATTTCCAGATGTTCTACTCTGGGAAGTAAAAAAATTGGGCATCTTTATCTAAAAAGGCAAACTAATATAGTAGTTAAAGAGTGTCTACTCTGGAGGAGAATTGCCTGGGTTCAGATCCTGGGTCATCTGGTTTGTGAGCTCTGTGACCTTATTGAAGTTACTTATACTGTGTGCTTTAGTTTTCCGTATCTGTTAAATGGTTTGAGGATTACTGTTTGTAAAACCTTAGCAGAGTTAGACACATAGGTGTCTCCTTTTATTATCAATGTTTGTTTATATTTTTGGTTATTTCTTGGGGAAAATACGTAGAAATTGGATCATTGGCTTAAAGAGAGGGATATTTTGGAGACTATTATAGATTATGAAATTGCCTTCCCAAAAAGATTTTTACCAGTTTACCCCCTAACCAGTACAAAAACACCTTTTTTTGCTCTACCCCTGCCACATAGAATATTGGTTTTAAAAATTTGCTAATCCAAATTCATTTTGAAGATGTTTTTATTGTTCTGTGTGTTGCTTTGTTTTGTACCATCTCTTCTGCTTCTGATGAAAGCATGTTTCACTAGAATATATACCATATATACTATATATGCTAGGGTATATACATACACACAGAACTTCTCTGAAGAATGAGTTAAATGGATGAAGGTATGAAATAGTGTCTGTGTAGCTGTATTTTTTTTTTTAACTGGACACAGGTTTTATTATAAGGAGATACTATTCTAGGGTGAATTACTATTTTAAAAGTTAGTAAAATCTTTTTAAACTTTTTACAAAGTTCAGATTTCTCTTTCAATGAAAATTGGCTAATTTCTAAACAGAGTTTGTTTTTACTTAGTTTTCTCTGTAGCAACTCCATAATTAGAAAAGTAGCTTTAGCGGCTGTTTATTACTCAAATGGAATAGCCTGGTACCTTGTTATTACTTTTATTTTAAGCATGAGAGTACTTTATTATACTTGTTTTTAGGCTCCATGTCAAAGAGCAGGCTGAGTCAGAAGAGTAAGATAAATAAATGTAAGAAATTAATCTTCCCTCCTCTGCCCCTCCCCACATCTTCCTGCTTTTATAGTGTACCTAAGATAGGGGAGCAAGGAGAATATATAGAATAAATGCAATAAATGTTTTAGATGTGACATTAAATTTTATGAATATGTATACACAAACATGTATATAAAAAACTTGGGCCTGTTTCTACCATGCATCTCTGATTACTACATCCCTGTTTCCTTTTATCTAATATATCAAGGGATTCTTTTTTTTTTTTAATCCAAATGATGTCTCTTTTTCTAGTAGCTATGTCATTTAGCTTGGGCCCTGCAGTACTAGTGTGGGATTTAACCAGATGGAGAGTAGCAAAAACAGTGTTCCGTGAAGAGGGGACAGCATTGAGTGAGCCTAGACATGAGAAGAGCCTTTCAAAGAAATTGTAAAGGCCAGATTAGCCATAGAGCAGAAAGATGAGGTTCCAGAAGTTATGGAGGCCTTGTTTGCCATGTTGAATTTTGTCATTATATTAATACCTCAGGCAATTTGGGTCTATTAAAGGGATTTGATGACATTTGTATTTTAGAATTAAGAGCATTCTGACAGCCATATGGAAAATAGCATTCAGGAAGGCAAGAATAGAAAGGAAAACTGTTAGGAAGCTTTTATAGTGGTCCACGTGTATTACTGAGGCAAAGCTAGGTAGACTAATTGGGGGTCCATGGTAATCAGGGATTCATGGTAGAAACAGGCTCAAGTTTTTTATGTACATGCTTGTGTGTATATAAGTATTTACAAAATACAACAAAATGTCATATCAAAGAAATAACATACTAGTCAGTTTAAAAGTTGGTGAATTATTTGGAAAAACATAAAATTAAATCTATTTTTATTTCTATGTCTCATAAAATTTAAGACATCATCTATAGAAGATAGGTGGCAATTTCAGAGATACTAAAATATGAAAGAAAAAAATCTTAAAATCAATGAAATACAAAACATGGAAACATAAATTGCAGTTGGATGAAAGAAGTAAAAACATAAAACCCATTTGCAGAGGTAATTGAGGAAAGAAATGCCTGATTTTTTTTTTGCATGAGGGATACAGAGCCTTGCTCTGTCACCTAGGCTGGCGTGCAGTGGTGTGATCTCACTGCACTGCAACCTCCCTCTCCCTGGCTCAAGCGATCCTCCTACTTTAGCCTCCCAAGTAGCTGGGACCATAGGTACACAGCTCTATACCTAGCTAAGTCTAAAAAAAATTTTGGGCCAGGTGCGGTGGCTTATGTCTGTAATCCTAACACTTTTGGAGGCTCAGGCAGGTGGATCATGAGGTCAGGAGATCAAGACCAGCCTGGCCAAGATGGTGAAACCCCATCTCCTAAAAATACAAAAATTAGCTGGGTGCGGTGGCAGACGCTTGTATCTTAGCTACTTGGGAAGCTGAGGCAGGAGAATTGCTTGAACCTGGGCAACAGTGGTTACAGTGAGCTTTAAAATACCTCAAGAAAAGTGTGCAAATTACAAATAGGCAGTTCACAAAAGGAGAAATATGGTTGTCTCATGAGCATTTGAAGAAAATGGTTTTCTTCACCAGTACTGTAAGAAATACAAACTAAGAATTATTATGAAGTGGCATTTTTCAACTACATGACTGGCAAAAGTTTTTTAAGAAATATGTCCGTTGTTGTGAGAGTGTGATAAAGAACATATTCATGGCAGATGGGAAGTTAAACTGGGATCATTGTTTTAAGGGATTGTCAGATTGGAAAAGTTTGGGTAATCTGACATAGTATTCTATACTGATAGGGGCTTAAAAAGTGTCAGGTAAAGTTATCAGGAATTAAACTGGTAGGGAACAACATAAATTATCCATACAGGATATTTTTCATGGAAGATGGTTGAGAAAGGAAGATTCTTGACCTTGAAAGTAGATGCACATCTGCCATATATCTGCTTATGTGTACTCATAAAATGCTGTTCTTCTGAGTTCATGATGAGTCATGACATCACATGTTTAAGAGGCAAACAAAGAAATGCTTAACAGTTTATATTTATACTTTAGTTTGTGTTAATTTAAAACTTGTATTTGGAGTATGTTGTTAAAGTACCTATTTTTTTTACATGAAGCTTCTTGAATTTTCTAGGTGATAAAACAGGAACAAGACCAGAGTAAGTTTACAAATTTACCCTTAAGACATTTTAATTAAAGAGTTTAACTTATTAAATTGTAGGCAGATGGTATAATTGGAAGTAGTAAAATCGTATACGTTTAGGAGAAAAAAGGTTTTTTTTAACAGTATTTGTTAAAAGTAAAATAATAGACATATGTTTTGGAAAGGTAATGAAAGGTCAAATCTTTGGTTTTTAGTCTTTAAGAAAATTTAAGACTATTTCTTTCTAGAAAGGTGTTTGGTAGTTCCCTAAATAATACAAATAAATACAAATATGTGTATTTATTTCTTTAGCCTATTAAATATTGAACAATTCCTGGAACTTTACTTTTGGAGCATTTTATATGTATATATATACACACACACGTACAGATATACACATATATACATATATATGCGCACACACATATATATGCGTGTGCACACATACACGCATACATATTTTATATGTGTATATATATATATATGAATTATTGTGCCAGTCCCATTTTATGCTCTGGTGTTTTCAGTGAAGAGAGGAGCCTCCATATACATCATGTATATGTTTGACGATGGCCATTCTTATTACCAATTATATTTTCTCACATAATTTGTACTATATTAAAGTGTTAGTAAATAAATGACAAAATTCACTCCTTACATCTTGTTTATATTTTAGCTTACTGTTTAAATGAAGATTAGAGAGACTAAGATCTGTCTAAGGGTTATGAAGTATAATTCATGATTCCATTGCAGTATACCAAATTTCACTTGTTCTTGTCCTCATTAAATATTTATGATTCCTGTAAGCGCTGCCTAGGTCTTATTTTTTCATTCTAATGCATGTTGAAGAACTAATTGAAGTTATTTTTCAAAAGTATTTCGAGCATCTCGTTGTGAGTTTTGTAGACTTTCTTTAATGAATACATTAGTATTTTGGAACTGAACAAATTGTCAATCTTTAAGCCAGAGGGAACTTAGTTTAACATCTTACCCAATTTGTAGTATTTTCTGATTTTTTTTTTTGGTTAACATTTAGTCAGATGCTTTTAAGTATGTTTTTAATAGATGCTAATCTTCTTAGATAAGAAATCTCCATGTCAGATGACTTGTTAACATTATTTTATAGATCCTACTTTATAAAAAATTTTTTTTAATAAAAAATTTTGAAATCATCCTAAGAAGCTGTAAACGCTTCTTTGCTATATTTTCTTGTGTCTTAATACCTTAATACTCTATTAAAACTCAGCTGTCAACTTTTTAAAACCTTGGTGATCTTAATACAGTTTGCATTTTTCTTAGGGATAGTAAAGCTCTGAAGGATGAAAATCTACCTCCTGTCATCTGCCAGGATGTTGAAAATCTCCAGTAAGTGTCAAATGTAATTAGATACATAACACTTGAAGAATTGTAGAATACTTAACGGGAGCATCGCTTCCTTCTAAAATTGCATTCTAGAGGAGCATCTCTTAACTTAGGTTAAAATGTTAATGCTTTTAGAAATCAGAAAGCAGAATGACAGGAATTAAAATTCTTTAACTGCCGTTCCATAAAAATGTATGTGAATTGTAGATGAATTTTTCGTTTTGTTTCCTAAAACACTTGGACTGTTTTAAGTATACTTTTTTTTTCTGTAGGAAATCAAAGGTATATTTTTTAAAACTCAGTTTTAAATATATACTTTTTAGGAAATTTGTCAAGGAGCAGAAACAAGTTCAAGAAGAAATTAGTAGAATGTCTTCAAAAGCAATGCTTAAGGTACAAGAAGATATTAAAGCTCTGAAGCAGCTCCTGTCATTGGCTGCCAATGGATTACAGAGAAACACTCTCAACATTGACAAATTGAAAATAGAAACTGCTCAGGTATACTAATTTATGGTCATTTTATCATAGGGTTTTTTTTTTTTTTTTTTTTTCCCAAA
This sequence comes from Cacajao melanocephalus, assembly GCA_963573385.1. Lineage (NCBI taxonomy): Eukaryota > Metazoa > Chordata > Mammalia > Primates > Pitheciidae > Cacajao > Cacajao melanocephalus. The sequence continues at coordinate 22,083 of CAUYLG010051177.1, read as the reverse complement.
ATGCAAATACTGGCTTTTTTTAAATTACAAAATTTGATACAGACATACTGGTAGAAAACAGGATAGCTCATACACTTTAATAATGAGTTTTTATTAAGTATTTTCTGTATATAAGACAGTATCCTAAGCAATTTATATCTGTTAAAACGGATTTCTGACAAGGCCCTACAAGGTAGGTATTATTATCCTCATTGTATAAATAAGAAAACAAACACAGAGCTTTGTTAGTAAATTGAAGGGCCTAGATTCAGACCCTGGTAATCCAACTCCAGAGCTTATACTCTTAACTAACTAGGTTTCATAAGAGTGATTGCTGACTAAATTTGTCTATAAGACGAAACATAGCTAGTCAGAAAATAATTTTTTTTAATCTGTCAGTTATTAAGTAAAAATTGTATCATGCTGTGTGGATATTAAATTTGAGTGATGACTTGCAAATCATGGTTAAATCTTAGTTAATAAAAATAGTAGGCTGGGCACAGTGGCTCACGCCTGTAATCCCAGCACTTTGGGAGGCCAAGGTGGATGGATCACCTGAGGTCAGAAGTTTGAGACCAGCCTGACCAACATGGTGAAACTCCGTCTCTGTTAAAAATAGAAAAATAAGCCAGGTGTGGTGGCACATCCCTGTAATCCCAGCTACTCAGGAGGCTGAGGCAGGAGAATCAGTTGAACCTGGGAGGTGGAGATTGCAGTGAGTCGAGATTGTGCATTGCACTCCAGCCTGAGCAATAAGAGCAAAACTCTGTCTCAAAAAAATAAAAATAAACAAAAATAGTAATGTGGCTAATGTTATCTGTCACTAATATCTACTTGTTTATTCTCCTTATGATATAATGTACAATACGTATTAAATATATGTAGTCTTTTTCTACATCAGTGGGAAAGGATCATGATAGGTGATTTGTGTTTTATTTATCATAATTACAGAATATACTTGATCTCATCATAGCAGTCTAGAAATCTTTCTATAAAGTTGTCCCTGATCTGTTAATGAACTTCATGTGAGATTTGCTTTTTTACTGTGGATTTCTCAAAGGGCTGGGATCTTCACAAATGAAGTGGTAGTGTTTTAAGTAAAATTTTTAAAGGTGCTTTTGAGTCTTTAAGTCCACTATTGGAGAATACCTTGTGATCTTTTTAATAACTGTAATGGTTAAAGGGATTTTAAAGACTTTATTGTCTATTCTCAGATTTCCTGGTGTCTTAACACGTTTATTTGGTTAAATATCGGTGTAATACGGGTTGAGCATCCCTAATTCAAAATCTGAAATGCTCCAAAATACAGAATTTTTTGAGTGCTAACATGATGCCACAAGTGGAAAATTCCACACCTCACCTCATGGGATGGGTTACATGTACAAAATTATTAAAATTGTTTCATGTACAAAATTATTAAAATTGTATAGTTACTTTCAGGCTATGTGTATAAGAAACATAAATGAATTTTGTGTTTAAACTTGTGTTCTATCCTCAAGATGTCTCCATTTTATGTATGCAGATATTCTAGAATCAGAAAAATTCTGAAATCCAAAACACTTGGTGGTCCCAAGCTTTTTAGATATGGTATACTCAACTTGTATTGCCCCATGTTTCGTCTCCACTTAATCTTCCTAATCCATGTATGTCCTTTCTAGGTAATAGAGTTAGTTATGTTTTTATGTTGGAGAATGTTTAGACTGTGATTAAACATTACATGAAATTATGTGAAATATATGAAATTATATATAAGTTATATAGAAAATGTCATTAGAGGAAAATAATGGAGGAGGCAAACTTGAGAAAGAAATGAATGCTATAATGGGACCCATTTTAACGTTAAAACTGAATGATTCAACTCACCACTGTTTGTGGAGTAGCTGTCATATTGTGGGTATGTTAATAGTCTTTTAGAGATAAGAAGACAACTCCAAAGGTACTAAAAATCTAGGAGGGTGAATAGAATAATAAAAGATTGAGAAGAGCATAAAGGTGGCAAAGGAATAAGAGATGGGAGTCAAAGTTTCCTTAAGGAAGAATCATCTGAGCTGAATTTCAGGAATTGTATAGCTAATGTATGCTGGGCTTGATACCTAGGTGATGAGTTGACAGGTGCAGCAAACCCCCAAGGCACACGTTTACCTATGTAACAAACCTGCACATCCTGCACATGTACCCTGGAACTTAAAAAATAAAATTACATTTAAAAAAATGATTTTTGTTTCATGCTCACCAGGTCAAAGGGGAAGAAAAAAAAGGAAATAAAAAAAAATTTTTTTTAAATTTGATCTAAAATTACTCTAATTTCTAGTAGATAGGAACTGATACTCTACTAAGAGTCTAGTGAATTACCAATTTTAAAAAAATGTTCTGAATCCTCTATGATGTATCAATCTTGTGTAACCCTAACCTTTTCTTCAAAGAAAGCCTTTCTGGGAAATATAAGCAGTTCTGCAGTTAGAGTTGAGGTAGACCAGACTCTTATTGAAGGCAAAATCTTTTATATACTTCATTTTTAGAAAGTAACTTGAGTTTAAATTAAAATAGGATGGTTAGTTCTTCTTTTGGGGAGAGGTCCGCATGGTTTATTGAAGTTAAATTCCTTTGTTCAGCTTTCTGGTCATTCAATTAACATTTTAAAAGATCTGTTGTGTGCCAGGTACTTCAACAGGCATTAGGGATCAAGACTTAGACTAGGGAGAGAGTTAAATCCATCAGGTGATATGGTTCAGGTAACAAAGGTTTTGTAGGGGCACGGAGGCCTCAGGTGGCCACTTTTATCTGTCCACTGTAGAATACCTTTACAGTGAGTCTTAAAAAGAGGGAAGTATCATGAATGAAAGTATGGGCATGTCTGAAAATCTATAAGCAGTTTTGTGTTATAAGAATCTGGGCCTGGCAAGAATAAGTGCTTACAGAGATAGCAGGGGTCAGAGCCTTCAATCATCCACACATGTATTTGTACTGGAGTAGGGTGGGATGGAAGCCTGAGTTGAGTGAAAAGGAAGTAGAAAAAAACCATCATAGACCTAGCAGCTTGGCAGTTTAATGAGGGAAAGATGTTGCTACAAGGAATATAAAGTTAAGGTAACTCTTTGTGAAATAAAGAATACTTAAATAGAGGTCGAAAATGTAGTGAAATGATAGGAATGTGGAATGTAAGGGGGTAAACAGAATACTAATCTTGGAAAACAATTGGCTGGAATCGTAGAAAGCAATATAAGAATGGTTGAGTGTGTAAGTTTTAAAATATTGGGGTTCCTAGATCCAGTTCTCTGGTCTTCTAGCAACATGGTATTGGGCAAGTTACATAATGTCTTTGTAAATCCATTTCTTCATCTATAAAAAGAAAAACATTACGTACATTATAGTATTGTTATTGAAAAATAGCCTTTGGCGTAGTACTTGGTACATAGCAAGCAACCAAATGTTAATTGTGCCTGCATCAGCCTCAACGTTACTACCTGCCTTTAAAAAAAGTGTTTTCTGCATTTGTGTATTAAAGACTTTTTTTCCCTCTCTAAGCTGTTTATTCTCGTTAGCATTTCGTCAAACCTTTTTAAAAAAGATTTTAAGAAGTAATATAATCTTTTCACTGTAGATGAATTCACTTCATGAATCTTACAGAAATCCATAGTTTTAAAAATAGATTCACAGCTTTTTATAATTTTATCATAAAGTTTGTTAAAACCGTAATTTGTCTGCCCTTGAAAGAGGTTTTAGCAGTTTGTAAAGTAAGCTCTGTCCATAACATGTTCTTATAGCATGAACCTCCAAGGATGGCATTGTTTGAAGTTTCCGTCCAGAGACTGTATATTTTCTTTAGTATGGTATTTTTAACCTAACTCTTAACTGGCTTTTTTTTTTTTAACCTCTGGTATATTAGGAGTTAAAGAATGCTGAAATAGCTTTAAGAACACAGAAGACACCACCTGGACTTCAACATGAATATGCAGCTCCTGCTGAGTAAGTTGCTGGATTTTTAAAAACAAATGTTTCTCACTTTAAGAAAGCAGAACAATAATAATAGTATACAAACTAAATATTTTTAGTATACTATGTGGAAAGGCTGAGCTAATAAGCACTTTACATGGATTTTAAATTTCATAATTACCCTAAAAAGGTTTATCTCTATTAACACCATTCTGCAGGGTAAGTGAAGGCTAAGATCTGAGCTTTTCACTATTATGCATTTACATTTCATGTACGTATGTATATCTGGTTTTCATACATGAGAAATATGTCTTGTCTCTCTTTTTATGTCCTTTCATGTTGATAAACATAATAGTAACTAATGTTTGCCATATGATCACTATTTGCCATGCAGTGTGCTTAGGCGTATGTATGCTTTACCTCTTCATGTTTCACAAGACCTCTGTAGCTGTTGTTCCAGTTTTAGCAATAAAGAGACTGAGGTATGCAAAAGTGAGTTGAGTGATGGAGATCTGTTTGATTCCTGGTCCCCCGGTGTTAATTAATTAATTAGTTAATTTGTAGAGATGCCATTTCTCAGTGTTGCTTGATCTGGTCACAAACTCCTAGGCTAAAGTGATAACTCCTGCTTTGGCCTCCTAAAGTGGTGGGATTACAGATGTGGGCCACCACGCCTGGCCCCTTACTTATTTTATTCTTTTAGTTTTTTATTTATAATTTTAGTCAGAAAAGAACCAGAAATTCCTGTATGACTTTCATTCTGATTTCCTATATATTAACATTTTTTACCATATTTTTGTTCTTTACACTCTGTGTATATGTACATTTCTCCCCCAAACAGTTTGGGTTATTTGCAGAAATAATGTTCACTATGCTAAAGTACTTCAGTGGATATTTCTTAAAAATAAGGATATTCTCATACTTAACATTTGTCAAAATCAGGGTATTCATAATGACCACGATATTCCTCTGATTCAGATTGGCATGGGATGTGCTTCCTCACTGGACTTTATCTACTATTTTATCCCTCTGTTTTGTTCTGAATACTGCCATCAGAGCCAATTTTGCAAAAAGCTTTCATGGTTGCCCATTTTTTGTTTTAACTAAAAATCATTCAGATTCCTTTGTATACTATTCAAGATCCCTTTTTATCTATCTAGCACTCTGGGTAAATTTATTAGAAGAATAGAATAGCAGTAATATATGTGCTTTCTATACTATACTATAGTGTTCTCAGATTATAAATTTCATTGATAAAATAACTATAAATTCTTAATTCTGAAATCTGGTTGATAGACTTTTCTACTTTATTTTAAATTTATTTTGACTTTACAGAAAAATTTGCAAAATAGCTGTACAGAGAAATTATTTTTATCATTTTCTCTGCTTCCCCTAATGTTAACATGTTATATAACCATAGTATAATTACCAAGAACAGGACACTAAAATTGTTACAATATTATCAACTAAACTACTAAGCTTACTGAAATTCAACCAGTTTTTCCACTAATGTACTTCTGTTTCAGCATCTTATTTGGGATTCACATTGCATTTGTAATTTCTCCTTAATCTCTTCCAATCACATTTATTCAGTTCTTCCTTTCCTTGGATAACTGTGATACTTCTGAAGACTAAGCTATTGCAGAATATTCCTTAATTTGGATTTGTCACTCCAAATTTTAAAAAAAATTTGATCTGACTTTTTAAATGTTTTTTAAAGCTACTTCAGAATCTTGGTTCAGCAATTTGAGGTACAGCTTCAGCAATACAGACAACAGATTGAAGAACTAGAAAACCATCTTGCCACTCAAGCAAATAATTCACATATAACCCCTCAAGGTAACATGCTTACTGTGGTAATTTTTTTGAACTTTTGTTTGTAGGAGATAGATTAAACTGTGTTTATATAATAGATATTCTGGATAACTACTGGTAGTCGCTTTAAGAAAATTTCCTTAAAAGTCATTTATTAGTCCTTTATTCCCTATAAATATAATATGCTTTATTATATGAATTGTTACTGTGGTAACAAGGGCAGAAATCTTAGGGCCTTCCTCCACCCAGGTAACTGTTGAAGACATTCTTCTCTCAGTCTACTGCTCTATATGTTCTCTGGCCTTGAGAACATTGATAAAGTGTTTTTCTTCTACGTGTTAACTATGCCAAAAATTGGACTCAAATAGAAAAATTATATTGTGCTCTCTCTCTCTCTGTATATATATGTGTGTGTGTGTGTGTCTATATTTGGATGATAGTGTAATTTTCTTTTATAGATTTGTCAATGGCTATGCAGAAAATTTATCAAACATTTGTAGCTTTAGCGGCACAACTTCAGTCTATTCATGAAAATGTAAAGGTAAGTTTTCATTGCCCATTTATCTACCTGGATATTATACCCAAGTATTTGTTCATCTTGGGACAAATGTGTCCATGCTTGGTACAGAAATAGCTAAAATTACATATAAGTGAAAAGATGAAAACTATTGTAATCTATAACATATTCAGACACAACAATTGGCAATATCGGTTCTTTTAAAAAAGATCCAAGTACCATGTACAGTCTGTTATTACAGCTTTTTTTTAGCAATGTATTGCAAATAACTTTCTATGTTAATACACATATTTCCTGAATATCGTTTTTAGTAGTTAACGTAGAAGTTCGTTGTATGTTTGTACATTGTTTAACCTATTGTCTATTGGATATTTAAGTGGTTTCTATCTCTTTACCACTATAAATAGCACTATAGAAAATTAGCATTCTTAGTAGCAAAATCATTTTGTACTACCTTAATTTTATATGTGTTTTAAGTGTTTATTGGCTACTGCATTTAAAACTTGCTTATAACATTTCTCCCTTCTAAATAAATACAGGGAACTGTTTGTGTTTATTAAATAATATAAATAAAATGATTTGTCATTGAATATTTTGACTCTCTCTCTCTCTCTTTTTTTTTTTTTTTTTTTTTTTTGAGACAGAGTCTTGCTCTGTTGCCCAGGCTGGCGTGATCTCGGCTCACTGCAACCTCTGCCTTCCGGGTTCAAGTGATTCTCATGCCTCAGCCTCCTGAGTAGCTGGGACTACAGGCGTGTGTCACCACACCTGGCTAATTTTTCGTATATTTAGTAGAGACAGGGTTTTGCCATGTTGCACAGGCTGGTCTTGAACTACTAAGCTCAGGCAATCCTCTGGCCTTGACCTCCCAAAGTGCTGGGATTACAGGCATGAGCCACTGCACCCAGCCTGAATATTCTGACTCTCATATAATATAATGTTACTTTTAAAATTTGAAATGTTAGTTATAAAAATTTAAGTGAAATGTTAAATGTAAGTACCTCTTTTCTAACTAACTGAGCAAATGTAATTAAATTCTTTCTTAGAGTATATGTGGTTCAAAAAAACCTTTAAAATTCAAGTGGCCAAACCTGAGTCTAGATAAATTATCAACTGTAGAATAGAGTTTAAATGAGATTATCAATATTTTCATTTTTATTTTGATCTGATGCATAGTAACATAATTTTTTTTAAGTTAACCATTTAAATTACACCATTTTTGAAATGGTAATGCATTTAGACCTTTTACTTCAGGAGATTTAAAACTAACCCAAATTTTTAATTTTGTTCTAAAGGAGGAATTTTATCAGATTTTTTGAAAATTTTATTAGTCTAAAATAATTACTTTAATTTTTTAATTAAAAAATGTATGGCACTTTGAAGTCGATTGTGCAGAATTTTTTTCTTGATTTTTATTATGAAGTCTTTCAAATATACATAAAAGTAGGGTATCATTATAATGAATTCCCAGGAATAATTACCTCAATTCATCCATTATCAAAACCCTGCCGAACTTGTTTTATCAATGCTCCACAGAAGATGCTTTTTTCCCCTCTTGAAATATTTTAGAGCAAATGCCATGTGTAAATATGTACTTTTTTAAAAAACAGCACTTCCTCTTCTCTGGTTTGGAAAATATATCCTTTTCCGTAATATGACCATAAAACAGTGAGACTGAGACCACATAAAACTGCCCCAGATCATCATGTCAAATGAACATAGACGTGAAATTTTGACCTACTGTTTAAGCAACCCAAGAACAAAAGGATATTCTCAAGAACCAAAGAATACTTTATGGTCAGATTTGGTATGCTGCCGTTATTTTTAGCTTAGTTTAGTGAGCAAACTAAGCTCTAGGCCTCTTTATTTCTTATAGAAGTCTCACAAGACGTATTTTTTGTTTTGTTTTTCATTAGATAATCTGTTGAAATAGGCATAAACTATCTTATCCAGCCATGTCTTAGGAACATTAACACATTTGGAAGTTTTAGCAATTTATTTTATAAATTATGGCTGATGTCAAGATTTTTGTTTGTTTTATTATTTTGTTTTGTTTTGTTGTTGAGACAAGGGCTTGCTCTGTCACCCATGGTAGAGTACAGTGGTGTAATTATGACTCATTGCAGTCTCTATCTCCTGGGCCCATGCAATCCTCTTGCCTCAGCTTCAGCCTCTAGGGTAGCTAGGACTATAGGCATGCACCACCACACTTAGCTAATTTTTTAGCTTTTGTAGAGAGGAGAACTTGGTATGTTGCCCAGGCTGATCTTAACTCCTGGCCTCAAGGAGTCCTCCTGTGTAGGCCTCCCAAAGGGCTGCGATTATAGGTGGGAGCCACCATGACCAGCCTGTTTCTTTTAACTAACTGGTCTTAAGTTTCTGAGGTGGATCATTATTTTTCATTATCTGAAGTAGAACTAAAATTTATGGAATACTGATGCTTGCCCAGGAAAAGGAAGGGTAGATTTGGGGATCAGTAATGTTTGTTTTTCTTACATCATATGTCTTGATTCTGGCACTTCCCCAATTTCCAGTTCTTGGCAGGCCCCCCTTTTTAATACATCATAAATGTAGCAAAATTTGAAACTGGAACATCGAACACTGACATCCACACAAAAAGGGTGATGATAGCTTTTAAATACTGTAAATAAATTTTTAAGTGCTGTACTTGTAATCAGAACCTAATACTGGCTATTTTCTGCTACGAGATGTAAGAAATATGAAAATTCTATATCTCTTCAAAAAATGGTAAAAAAAAAAAAAAACTGTCTAAATTAGACTGTATCTTCAATGAAAGCGCTAAATAATTCTAAAGTGAAACAGAATTGTTGCTGTTAATGGCCTTAAGGCAGATGCTGCATTGGGTAGAAGCAGCTCACTTTATGAACTTGGAAATTTTTCTTACTCTGGAATTATAAACTCATTTTTTCTTTGAGGCAGGTGGTTGAGTTCTTAACTTTTACATGAATCAGTCTCATTGTACAACGGTCACATAATAGGGATAAAGTAGAAGCCCTCATTATACCCCCCAAGCACTCTGCTGAGGCGTGACATCTTATTTTAGCATGTGTTATCCAGGCCTTCAAAAAAATGTATTTAAAATTTTATATATATATATATATATATATATATATATATATATATATATGTATGTGTGTATTTACTGCGGACTTTTTTTATTTTTTTAAAAAACCTGTTCTAAAGGCTATGAAAAGGTTAGATATTTGAGGGGAAAGTTTCTTGAAAAACTGGAATATTTATTTTTAAATTATTTTAAGTCCACCCACCTGCACATTGATGGAGTATTAATTTAAATATTACTTTGCTTGTCTAAAAGCTGAGCTGATTTATTTTAAACAAGACCTCACAAAGACAATATTTTAGGAGGCATATTGTAAAGATGTGACAAAGATAGGGAGTAAATTATTCAAGGGAGCAGTAGAACCCTTGAACTCGTCACTTACTACACCGAAGTGCATTACCAGCACTGTAATTTGCAGTTTAGGTGGAATGTATAATATTGGCAGTGTCTTTGGTAACTTATCATGTTTATATTCGTCCAAATATTACTGTAGTCAATGTGGAACTTCATTTAGCTTTTTTGTTTGTTTGATTTTTATTCTTTTAGGTTCTGAAAGAACAGTACCTTGGCTACAGGAAAATGTTCTTGGGAGATGCTGTTGATGTGTTTGAAGCAAGACGAGCAGAAGCCAAGAAGTGGCAGAACACACCCAGAGTTACTACTGGACCCACCCCTTTCAGCACCATGCCAAATGCAGCAGCCGTTGCCATGGCTGCAACACTTACACAGCAGCAACAGCCTGCTACAGGTCTGAATGCATTCAAGTTATAGCTTCTTACTGTTCCAATGCAGAACATTTATGTGCGTTTTTATAAGTCTTCCATTTGTGTGAGCACTGAAGAAATTTCTATGAGTAGCTGTTCTGATACAATCTAAAATTGTGATGGACACAATTATAAACATACCTGATTAAAAAAAGCAGGGTAGTCTTAGCAATAATTATACATCAATTAGATAATTAATATTGTGAATTAATGTTATTTGCTGTATTGCTATGAATACCCTTTAGAACATGGTGTTCCACTAGTGAATTACATTTAAGAATAACATTAGATTCTAAAATCATGATTGTACCATTTATTGTTTTGAAGTCAGAGATCATCCATCCATACGTTGAATTTTTCATATATGATACTGATAGATGGTGCATTCTCATTTTCCTCATACATAGTGATTACAGAGTACCCATATTCAGGATGAAGTATGCTTTTATTGACTGAAAGTATGTTGAAGATCAGTAGGGTTGTTTTTATGTATGTTGACTGTAAACAGAATACAGGCCCTCTAAACCAAATTTTGAAGAAGATAGATGTTAGAATTGTACCTTTTCAAGGTGAACAGAACAGCAGCAAGAGCAGGAAGAAAAATGTTTAGAGATATGAATTGCACATTAAGCACAGGAGAAGGATGTTTTGAGATGCAGATTGCACATTAAGGAGCAACTGGGAAGTTGAACAGATGCAAATAATTGGTAACATAGAAAGCAGGTTTTATTCCTTGATTTAGTTACACTTACAATTAGAGAAACATTTTTGTGGTCATTCTACAGTGTTTTATTTGGTCCTGTGTCTTTTGGAGGTTATTAATTATCTTTATCCTGCCATCCCTTTTGTCAGGTTTGAAGTTTTACATGGAAAAATAGTCTTAATGGATATTGATTTTTTTCTTTAAGCATTCGTAATTTTTTAGTAATACTTATTATTCATTAGCATGTGTCTTTCTGAGAGTTCCATATAGTCCAGTAGTAAATTATCATACAAAAAAAATTAAAAATACATATTTAGATTGCATTCAGACTGCCTATATTAGGGAAGCATTCTCTGGTTTTCACTATCGGCAGTTTAAAAAATTGTTCTTCACATTTGGAGATGACAGAATTGTCTTGCCATAAGTAAAGGGTTGATGATAGATTTGGCATAAACCAAATCCTCCATATTCGTGGCTGGACCCATGTGAATAGTGGCTTGCATGAGCACTGTCTGGTAGCTCTCTAGCTGGCTGGAGTGTAGGATTGCATTCTCAAGTTATAGAAGGAAAAAGTCATTATGGGATTGATTCATTTGAGGATTGATGATTTCTTCTTTAAAGGAATCAATCCCAAAATTATGACCATCAGCTCTCATGATTATTTAACCAGTTAATCACATCAAACATAGTACTAGTTTACTTTTTAGAGCCAGTATTAATCCTAAAGTAGCTAAGTGTAGATTTGGTTAAGTGTTCTTTAAGCATAGTGAATTTCCATTCTATTAAATAAAACTTGAGAAGTGTCAGTTATATAAAAAGTTATGTTGTAAGTGAATATATTCTATGATAAATTCCTAAACTTGAAGCAAAACCTCCTGTCAAAGGGGTGTGTGTGTGTGTGTGTGTGTGTAACTTATCTAAACAGTATTATCTTGAGAAATTCATAGGTTTTCATTTATGCATTTTGAGCTCGTGGACATATGGAGATGTGTGTTCATTCTCTAAATGAGTGCCTACTGTGTGCTGGGCTCGGGGAATACAAAGGTGGACAATATAGATTTCGTATTTGCCCTCTGTGGTGGTTGAGAATGTTAGCTTAATTTGGAGTAATCTTGCAGAGACTTTTGCTCATAGGCTTTACTTTTTGTCTTTTGCCAGGCTTTGGGGAAATTGACTGCTTTCAGTCTTTCCAGAAATTTTGAAGTCCATGTAAGGGCTTTCTAATCAGATGGCAGAAATTTTAATTTATTGACCTAAACAACCTTATAGTGTTTTCACTTTGAATCGTATGAATTCTTAGAACTGAGAAGCTAAACAATAGTGATAACAATTTTACGTTATCTTTTCTTTTTCCTTTTGTTTCTCTAACGGTCTCCCAGGCCTTCCCAGTCAAAATTTTAGTTATTTTAGTTATGTCACCATGATGTGAGATTTATGAGCTCTGCTAGATACATTTAGAAATGTCCCTATTTATTGAATGGTGTTTTGTACTCTAGTAAGTTATTCCTTATGCCCTGTGACTTTTGTGAAATCATTTTTTTAAGTGCCAATAACAAATTTTAGACCATCTAGATGAAGGTAGTTCAAGCTTATGCATTGTTTTTATACATCATTGTTGATATATACAAGATTTGAGTTATCAGAGGGGTTTTGCTTTTATTTGCTTATGGATTTTTTTTATTAACATGAATATGGGCACAGAGCAAATAGCTTCTTAGACTGCTGCCTTCTGAAGGTGGCTTCTGTGTCTTTCTCCAAGGAGGAGGAATAGACTTAAATGACTTCTTTGTCCTTCTTCAATTCTTTTTTAATGAAAAAATCTATATACTAGGGCTCAGGCATGTGTGATTTTATGGTTATTTCTTCTGAAGGCTGCAGAGAATTGGTGAAAATCCAGCAGGCTATTTGTGTATGAAATCATGAGCATCAATACATGGATAATGTAGTTCCATGTTGGCAGAACTTGACACTCGTTTATAAGTGCTTTCCAAGCCTCGCGAGAAACTGAAGACTTTACATTAGGCTCTTCAGTATAATTTTAATTTAGGATAGGTTTTTAAGCAATGTACCTGGGATTGAGTTTTGCTGTTGTGTTTTGACACCTTTAAGAGTTCTTGATGTTTACATAGTAAGACTTTATGTGACTTAGCTGCTGTTTTAAGGAAAGCCAAGACGTTTTGTTAGAAATTCCTACTTTTTAGCTTAGTATAGGTTTGGACATTTAAGGTGTAGTGTTAAATAGGAAACTTTAAGTATTTCATCTTAGTTTCTTGTTGTTTTGTGATTTTGTTGTATTTAATAACCAAAGGAACATTCCCCGTTAAATCAGTAAGAGTAAAATTTTTCAAGCCGGGGAAAAGGCATTTTAGGTTTTTTAAGGAAAAATTATTTTAAAATGTGACTTAGAAATAACCATACTAGTTACATTAGGCATTTTTAGTGATCATGGAAAATTATAAAATATTTTTAGCACTTTAGCCTTTTTTCTGTTAATGTAGTTTTACTTTTAAGAAAGTAGAATTTATTCTGGAAAATATGAATTACAGTGCTAAACCTGGTTTTGTTGTGTGTGAATATATTATATGGTAACTTTTGTAAAATGTTACTCTACATGAAGATTTCACTTTGGGCAGTCATTGGTATATATCACTACTAACTTAATTTTATTTATGGAACTAAGAACCTTTCATTGAATGACTATTCAAATTTCAAAGCAGACTTCTTGAATTGTTTACATAACTTTTGCCTGAAGGATTTAGACTCTGCTTTCTAATAGTGAAACTAATATATATGGTGGCCAGAGTGTAATATATGCTAATACTTTGGCATGGGAGATATTTATCATGAGTTTTTACTATTAAAAAATGTTATACATTTGCCTACGAGTTTTATAAATGGTGTTGCCTTCAGAATTTGTGTGAAGGTACAAAACTAAAAATATCATGTATCTGATGTGCAATGGAAAGTCTTGTCATCGTTAGATATGAGTTCTTTATTACCTATATTCTGAATATTGATGATTAGAAAAACCTTATGTTCTGTTGCTCTTAACAGTAGACCCACACACAACAAAAAGCATGCTATTTGAGTAACTCTTAGGACTTACAAGGCTGAGGGCTGTGGTGTGCATTCTTTAGGGTCTTCCACCAGCAGTGCCTCCTATTAACATTTGACATGCAAGTCTCTCAATGTTAAAGAAACTGGACATGTGTTTTTTATGTATTGTTTTTGTTAGGAATTAGAAAGTATAAAAATATGCTTGGTTTCTTTTTCCTATAGTAACATTTTACAAAAGAGCTGCTAGGCAGGTATTTTATTCTCAAATTGATCTCAAACTGGATGTAAGATTTTAAATTATTTTTTTAATAGTAGTATAAGAATTTTGGCTGCTATTGTTATTCTTTATTTTCTGGGTAGAAGCTATTCGAAAAGTCCAGTTTCTGTCCCAGTGTAGCAAAATGTAGTTAGTTCCTCAGTTGTTTTTATTTAAATGCTTTATAATTTTACACTACCTTTTTAATATACAAACCTCATTCTTCATTGGACAACTTGAAGGCATTGATTTCTTTAAAAATTTAAATTTTAATGTGTTTATTACTTTGACAGTTCCCTCAACTTTGAGATGCACTGATCACTGTGCTTGAAAAAGACAGTACTGAAGATTGTACTATGAAATTTATTGAATAATTTTCATAAATTATTTATCCAAATGAGAGATTTTTAGATTTTTGTATTCTGCTCAGTTAAAAAAAAAATAGTTTAAAAGAGAGGCTAGTAAGTTTGATGCTATTCTTGCCAAACAAACTCAGCCAAAATCTTTAAAGTAGTTAAGTGGGAAAAGGATGACGTTCTGCTTCTGAGTACATTTTCCAAAATGTTGGAAAGAAACTTCTGAATTGAAATCTTGAATGTATTGAATCTGTCAAGGTACACAGCGGTGCCTTTGTAAATGTTCATTATCTTATTTAATCAGGTGATAAGTGGTGTAATGTAGCAGAGCTTAAGAATAGAACTCAATTATCACTTTTTGTGAACAAGTTGGAATTGTCATGTTACTGTGTAATTGATTTGCTTTACGATGAACAATAAATTTAATAAAATAAAACATTGTCTTGTTTTTTTATCTATTTATTGTATATATCATTTATATTTCATATAAGAAATCATGCCTAGTTTTTTGGGTACTGACTCTTATGAAGTAACATGATAGTTTTGCCATGTTAGTGTTAGTCTCTCTTGATCAATTGAGACTTGACTCTGACACTAAGGAGCTTGATTTTTTAAAAAAGTAAAAACCGCTTGCTGGTGGTACCAACTAGATTTATCAGAAAACAAGTGAGGAGATCTAAAATAATTCTAGAAGTAAATATAAAGGAACGATAATTTATGGTACATTAAAGATTTCAAATTAGTAGGTTAAACTAACTTCTTTCATTGTGGTAAGCCTCTTTTAATTGTCTAGTTCTGAACAGGTTAATTTTTTAAAATCTTTTTTTAATTTTTAGATAGGTAAATCAGTTTGGATAGATAAGTTAGACCGGAGAGACATCCTGAAAACTAAGTTTTAACAAATGGAATCAGTTAAAAGTAATTACTGTTCATTTTTTAAAAATTTCATAAAGAAACTTTAATCTTGAAAGAGTAAGGCAAATTTGTTTTTTCCCCCCCCCATTTTTTTTTTTATACCAGGGCCACAGCCATCTCTGGGAGTTAGTTTTGGAACGCCATTCGGCTCAGGTATTGGCACTGGCTTGCAATCAAGTGGCTTAGGTTCTTCAAACCTTGGAGGTACACTTTAACTTTTCTAATATTTCATTGAACTATTCTATATTTGAATTGATACTAGCCTGTAAAACAAAAAATTTCTAAGAGGATCTGCTGCTATTTTGGAAGTTAAGGTTCCATCTGGCAAAAACGATTCTCTAAACATAATCATTGCTTTCTAATATTAGATTTAGAACTTAAAGAATCGTTCCATCTTCTGTGAATAGTAAAGTATTAAAATTAAGTGGTAGGTGTGTTCATGTTTTCAAAGCAATATGCTGACACATGAACTTGAGAATTCTTTAGTGTTAATAATTTTAATAAAAATCTTAAAATTAGTCATCTTAATGTTAGTTTGGAGTCCAAACTACTTCTGGATGATATACATTCTCCTAATCAGAATATTCTTTTTTTGAATATGAGTACTTAGGGAAATTATTATGAATGGAACAGCTCAACTCATGTCCATTTCTAAGCACATTTGGCAGATTTGCCTATATACATACTTGTTTACATGAGCAATTAAGCTTATTTTAATGCTTTCATAAATTAACTCTAGTAAGGTAAGTCCTCTGCAAAAACATCATACTAAATACAAATGCATTCACAATTTGGTATGGATAACTGCAAGTTGGTTGTATTTTCACAGGCGCATTATAATGTAATGAATAGGTTGCCCTTATTTCTACTAAAATGTAAGATGGGAAACCTATAAGCTAGTATGGTTGTTTAATATAGACTCTGTTCCAAATTAGGAATTATTAGAATCATGCCAGACAGCATAATTCCTATAATCCACATAATTTGCCATCACATTTCTTACTGTTACGGGCAATGATACTGTCACACTCAACATTTTAGATAAGCTTTTGCAAAGTAACCGAAAAAGAATTTGAACTTTATTTGTAGAGCACCTGGCTCTTAGGAGAATAGAAACTAGTCTTCAAATACTTAGAATGTCATGACTTGTGTGTGATGAAAAATGCTTCCTTTTTTTAAATTATGAAGATAGTATTGCTAAGAGAAAAAGCATGATCTCACCACCAATTTTTCACTGTTACATTGGCTGGTAGTATAGCAGGAGTCTACTGTTGCTGAGTAGATTTAAAGTGCTCGACTGTGTAGTTGTGCAGTTTTCAGCGATACAGATTCTTAATTAACTAAAAATGTTTTGGAAAAGAGAGTAAAATAACCTTGTGGTATTTAGTGTTCACATTGTTGTGCATGTCATGCTTATTAATGTATTTAGTCCTTTTTTTGTGAAATGAAATACCCCTGAAGTCGAAATGTTTATAACTGACTAAAATCATACTTGAATGGTGGGTAACATTTTCTAGCACATTTAAAACAGAAAAATACTAATATTTTCTTTTTTATGGCCTTGTTCTTTAAAAATTATTGATGGGTCACAAACTCAGTCTAAATAGACGTAAACGTTTTATTACAGAGTTAGTCTGGTTCTAAAAGTCTCATGCAAAGGAGTAAATAGATTTCCTTAATAAGGCCATGTTTTTCGACACTGTGTCTATTAGACCTCTGATGATTTTCGGTTGTACTTGTCCGTATCCTTTAACCTGTGTTTTATGTGCCATTGTATATTTCTCTATTACCCTTCTACTAGGATTTGGAACTAGCTCTGGTTTTGGATGCAGCACCACAGGGGCCTCCACATTTGGATTTGGAACAACAAATAAACCCTCAGGAAGTCTTAGTGCAGGTTTGTGTGTTTCTGCCTGGATTTCAGGCAAATTTAAAGGTGCAAATTATTTAATTTAAAAGTATGTGTTATTATTTCCAGTAACCTAGAAAGTTCCCTCTCTGATTCAGTTTTGACTCCCTGGATGAAGTGTGCAAGCCTAACTAATCATTTTGCTTTATCTCTCTCATAAACTAAAGGCCAGGTTTGTAAAGTATTTCTAACAAGACTTCTTAGTTTGATTTGCTAAGTAATTATATCTTCTAACTAAGTAGAGATTCAATTGAACCCTAGTGACTAACTTCATGGTTAAATAATTTTCTTCATTATTGCAAAAAGGAACCCATCATTGTGAAAGTTTAACCAAGTTTTTGTCATTATTCATCCAGGAGAATGATTTCTATTCCAGAGTCCCTCTGGTTTTAAGAATACCACAGTCTTACAAGTGATGATTAATTTAGTTCCTTGTTCATTTTTGAAATAGGTATAATTTTTGACTCTTCTTATGAAAAATTCCAAATTCCATTTATTTTTGCATTTACTCTATATTGATAAATATGCCTTGTTTTAATGTGCAGTGCTTAGGGACAAATACTATATCTAACATAATGACATAATACTGTGAAAGATGTGTTTAAATTTACAGAATTTGAAGGAAATTCTGCTTAATATAAGTAGTGTTTAAAATCAGCAGTTCCAGTTGGAGGAAGATAACAAGATTCCATGTTATCAGGATTATAATTGAAATATTGTATTAGTTAACTAGGCAGTAGTAGCACTAGATCTTAATTTTGCAAAAGCTCTTATAAAATTAAAACAGTAAGTACTACTCTTGTATTTGTTGTCCTGAACATTGTGGGTTGAGGACTTGGGATTGCAGGGGTAGGTCCAGATATGTGAATGTCCCTCTTCTACATGTTGATAAAATGTTTTTGGTGGGGCTAAGGAGAAAGGCACCTTGACATATTTAATTAACAGGAAAGTTTCTGGCAACTTGAAGTTTCTATAGATTTTACTTATTTGTGCTAAGGTTTCTCTTTTGGCCTGCATCACTGAACTTTCTTTCAAGGTGCCACTTAGTTGTTAGCTAAATTATTTTCCTGTTAAAATTTTATGTTAGAAATTTAGGGCTTTCAGATATTTGCTATTCTTATAGATTATGTATTCTTTCAGATAAAAATTTACTGCTCCTCCCTGTTTTTTATGTTTGTTTTTGGAATTCAACTTCTGATATGAATATTTTTTTCCCTAAACATAAGGCTTTGGCAGCTCAAGTACCTCTGGGTTTAACTTCAGCAATCCTGGCATCACGGCATCAGCTGGTTTGACTTTTGGGGTGTCCAATCCTGCCTCTGCAGGTTTTGGAACAGGAGGACAACTCCTTCAGTTGAAGAAACCTCCAGCTGGAAACAAAAGAGGAAAAAGATAAACATGGGTTGATGTGTTGAGAGAATCCATAGCAGCACCATTCATTCTATGAGTCTATTTTTCTAATGATGCAGTAATTAAATTGCATCCCAGGAGATTTATAAAGTTTTGATATTTTTCCCTACTCTGGAATTTGAACTTTCTTCATGTTTGCCATACTGAACATCTTTTTTCCTGTGAATTTAAAATCCAGTTGTGTTTTCTTTTTAATTTGATTCTCAGTGTAAGAAATGTTCTGATTACATCACTGATTGATAATGGTTAGAAACCGTTAACCTAAAACTTACTATTTAACTTAGTGTTAATAGCAGTGTTTTTGTTGATATGGTTTACAGTACGTGAATACATGCACATTTGTTTCTTATACAGATGGTGTGAACTCTAGGGCCTATACTAGGATCAATTTGTTCCTTGAAAAAGGCCTTTTGAATTACACTGCAGGGCATCTTGTGAATATGTATGTAAATATATACAGAATAATACACACAGTTGTGTGTGCATATAAAATATATATTTACGCCAGGCGTGGTGGCTCACGCCTGTAATCCCAGCATTTTGGGAGGCTGAGGTGGGTGGATCACCTGAGGTCAGGAGTTTGAGACCAGCCTGACTAACGTGGTGAAACCCTGTTTCTACTAAAAACACAAAAATTAGCTGGGTGTAGTGGCGTGCACCTGTAAACCCAGCTACTTGGGAGGCTAAGGCAGGAGAATTGCTTGAACTTGGGAGGCGGAGGTTGCAGTGAACCGAAATCGTGCCATTGCACTCCGGCCTGGGTGACAGAGCAAGACTCCATCTCAAAAAATAAATAAAATAAAAAATACATTTACAGGCCTACTACAACTTTGCCTCAGACTGTTCCCTTTTTCTAAGGGTATTCAAGTTTTCACATTTTAAGCTTCATATTCTCAGTGCTTGTAGAATGATGAGCTAGAAGTAACAGGTCATTGCAGTTGTTTGCTTAAAGACTTGTGAAATGGTTATTGGTGTAAATATTTGGCCAACTCAACTTTATTGCCCCTGGTCTTTTCTGTTTTTGTTTCCACCTTAACCTTTAGCAGCTCCTCCAGATGGAATGCTGTAAGACTCATCAAACAGATTTTAACAATTTTATTATCCTGTGTGTCCTTATATTGCTTCTGTGAGTTGTTTTTTTCTTATCAGAGATGAACTTTCAGGAGCATATTTGAACTCCAGACTGGTGTTCTGGGGCAAAGAGCTATTAGCCAAATGGATTCTATGCAGGTGAAGGATGCACTGAAGTTCTTCAGTGAGAACTTTTCTAGATATTCCAATACAGACTTCTTTCTTATAGGGCTATTGATATTGACACCAAATGGAGTGGCTTCTCAGCCTCTTAATGTCTTAAGTAAGTGCTTAATTTGGAATACAGAAACCAGTATATTTTAAAAAAGAAAAATATTCTTTGTAGCAACTGTAAATTCTCCCATTATAACAGTGAACAGAGCTCCAGGTAATAACACATAGGCATGTCAGGTTACATCTGTATATTTGACTACGTTAATATTAGTGACATCAAGTGGATATAAAAGAAAACCCTTGGAAAGAGAACTGCCTTAGCCATGATTTCAGAGAGAAACCATTAGTATACCTATTTATGATTCAATTACAGTTTTCAGATAGAATATGAACATGGAATTTCATTGAAAATAGTTTAATTTTTTATATGAAAGGTTTTGTACATAATGTGTCAGTGACTATTTTCAAACTCACTTTCACCAAGACATCTTTTTTCTAAAATGCATTGCATACACCACACATGCACATGCATGTGCACACACACATATAATTTTAGCATAATGTTAGTTGGGTTTGATTATAAATGTGTTGTCACATCTTTTATTTATCTGCATATAGCAGTGATGGGCTTTTTGAATTGAAATTTTTGCACACTGATGCATTGAAATAAGGAAAATTATTTATCTCTGAGCACTAAACTTATTTTTGCATATTTCTGTGATATTGCAATCCTCAGATCCAGATTGTGGGAAGTTAGGGAAACAGTGTGATTTTGTGTTTTGAATTATTGTCAGAATTATTACACAATTACAACAAACTTTTTTTAAAAGACATTTCATTGTACTGCAAAAATCTGAATATTTATATTTCTTGTTTTTTTCTTTATATATTTTGCATTTTAATATGTTGAACCACTGGAAATTTGTAACATTAATTTGTTATAGGAGTTTAAATGTGTTGTCATTGTCTCCATTGTCTTTGTCGAGAGCCTACTATTATGGAAACAATAAAATTTATTGTGTCAGTTGCTTTGATTCTTTATAGGTGTCAGTAGCTGTTCTTAATATGTAATTTTCTTATTGCTCTTTTATCCTCTAGTTGGGTTTTAGTATATTCTCTTCATTGGTTTATACATCTTGCTCTTTTTTAAACAGAAGACTGAACATAAGATAGTAAATTATTTGTCACTTGCTTTTGTCTTCTCAAAATGACAAAAACCGTAAATATTTTTAGTTATAAATAAGAATACTGAGTAAAAAGGAAAAGTCGCCTTGAACTTTTAGACCCTAATTCCACTTCATTCCCTAATGATTTGATATGAATCCTTGTAGACCCTTTTAAACGTGTCCCCCAGTGTATATAAATGTTACTTCTCTTTTTCTTTTATATTCTCTCTGATTTTTTCTCACATTTTATTCTCTTAGATCCCTCTTTTTCTTTTTTAACAAATAAGTTAAAAAGTCTGTGTCCTGGACTTGTTCTTTTTCCCTTCTATTGGTATATTATCAGCATCTTTCTGTGTCCATATAGATTTACTTTTTACATACTGTCTGATAGAATGGTGTACAATGATCTGTTCCAGCTATTCTCGGTTTGTTTTTGTGTTTAGGAAATGGAATTCTTTAAAAAAAAATTTTGTTTTTAATTTCCATAGGTTTTTGGGGAACAGGTGGTATTTGGTTACATGAGTAAGTTCTTTAGTGGTAATTTTTGAGATTTTAGTGTAGCCATCACCTGAGCAGTATACACTTAGTTTTTAGCTCACACCACCTTTCCATCCCTTCCCTCTTAAGTTCCCATAGTCCATTGTGTCGTTCTTAATGCCTGTGTATCCTCACAGATTATCTTCTACTAATGAGGGAGAACATTAGTCTGTTTGGTTTTCCATTCCTGAGTTTCTTCACTTAGAATAATGGTCTCCAGTCCTATCCAGGTGCTGCAGATGCCATTAATTCATTCCTTTTGTTGTTGTTGAGATGGAGTTTAACTCTTTTCACCCAGCCTCTGCCTCCTGGGTTCAAGCAATTCTCCCTCAGCCTCCTGAGTAGCTGGGATTACAGGCGTGATTACGCCTAGCTAATTTTTGTTTTAGTAGAGATGGGGTTTTACCATGTTGGCCAGCCTTGTCTCGAACTCCTGACC